>JACDOX010000026.1:6566580-6721609 GCA_014549065.1 Cardinalis cardinalis | reverse complement strand
AGGATCGGATCCTACAGTGGTTATCTCATCCCACTGGTTGGCCAATTCAATGCTCACAATAAGATAAAGCATTTTATTAAGGGCCTTGTCCAAATGCCTCTTTAAACACTGACAGGCCTGGGGCATTGACCACCTCTCTACGAAGCCTGTTCCAGTGYTTGACCTCTCCCTGGAGACGGCTTGCACAACTTACAGAGGCAGCCTGCATGGCAACACCAACTGCTGTATTTTTGATGGCCAAAGGTGTAAGTGAACTGTGTGCCAAGACARGATAAAATCTAAAATGTGTTACAGAAAAACAGCGAAATGGAAYTGAGAATGAAATGGTCCTAAAGGTCAGAGAATAATCTGTGCTCTGGCATCTTCCTCTAAAACGGCAATTTCCCTTCTGGATGAAAACATGATTTCTAAGGGAGTCAATAAYAACTGTTGCAATTTTACAAGGAAGGTATTACGGTTGTAGATGTAATGCCAGCATTTTAAAAAAAAAGCACAGACAGATTAGCTACAAAACCCTAACACAGGCTACTGAAGTCATTCAGAGTCAATGGCACCATGTTTGCACCACATTGGCAGTAGAGCTTGCCTGGAGCTAAGCATCTAGAAGCATTTGGACAAAGCTCTCAGGCACATGGTGTGATTCTTGGGGTGTCCTGCATAGGGCCAGGAGTTGGATTTCATGATCCTAATGGCTCCCTTTCAACTCAGCATATTCTAAGATTTAACCATGGCCGAGACATCTGGAATCCCTCCCTCCTGGAGCCCTCCTTCCATCCCAAAAGTGCTGTAAGATGTCTATCTGAACATTGTCTGAGCTCAGGGGAATGTTCCTGAAAGACTCCAGTGCAGACAAAAGTGAAGAGAGTCTTCCAMTGTCCCTAGGCAAGAAGGAGGTGCTTTCTGCAGTTTGGTTTCTTGAGGTCACTCTTGGCAACTTTCTCTCTCCTGCTGTTCCCAATTCTCAGAGGAGTTTGTCAGGACTTACATATGTTTCTTGGCATTTGAAAGCAGTTTAAAAGCAAACTTTCTCTTGAGGTCTGGTCATTTYCCTGAGGTTTCATCAGTTGCTACASATGCCGTGGGATWACTTATATACAACCCAGATGCCAGAGGGAAAGAAAAGCCTTTGACTCTTAGCAATGATAAGAGGTCATTTCCACTAACATTTCTGCGGCAAGGCCTTAAAGATGACTGTGGGGCTCAAGAGAGAGGGAAGATTCCCAGGCTGTTCCACTCTACACCTGCCCTAGGAGCTACATCTCTCCTGCTTTCCCTGAAACAATGTTATCTGCCTGCCAGCCTCACCCGCTGYGGCTGCACCCTGGCCACCAGCTCTCAGAGGGTCCGTCAGCTCCTCGGGATGGTGTTTGAGGCAGGAAGATGCACAGACACACAGTGCATCTCCATCTACCTGTCTGCTCAACCGCCAAGTATCCAGCTGCTTTAAACGTCCCTGCAAGAGTTACAGCAAACTCTTGCTGCTTCGTTCATGTTATCACAGCACACAGCAGCCTCATCACACTGGACATTTTCACAGACAAGCAATAATGTCTCCCTAATACACCAGAAAGCTTACAGTCTAGGTTGTTAGACAATGCCTGAGAAAAGCCTGAGGAAAGGGGATAAAGCCAACATCACATAGTCTAGGCAGTTTTTTTATAATACATCAGGATTTCCACTTCCATGCTAGTCATGTTAYCATCCTTATATCTRGGAGGTGTACTTTAAACTGCCTATYATTGAAGTCCAGAAGGATTGATCACAGTGAGCTTTCCACAGTGCCTATGGTCTTGCTCCATCAGCAAAAGAGCCATGGAAATTGATCCAGTTGTGCAGTGAAAAGCGACCATGTCCTGAAGAACAAGTGGAAATTACGCAGCCTCCACAAATACAGGTGACAAGTGATGGTGGGTCACWATATACAAATCAAAGGTAACTTTGACTCTATGAAGAATGAGAAGCTGGCCTTCAACTCTCTAAATATTACTTGCAAATGGTTTCATGCTCAATTTATACTTTGGGAAAAACCTGGAAGAAAATGCAGGGTGTTCATACAGAAGTGTGGCCGTGCACTTACCAGCTTTTTCTTTGGCACTGATCACTTCAGCTGTTAGTGGGGACACCTCATGCCTGCCAGCAAACAACTGGTGATCCTGGTAGAGAAAACCAGAGTCTTCCAGTACCTGGACTGGGCTGGTAGGCTTGTAACAAACAGATGTGGAGCCTGTAYGAAAGAACAGAATGCCAGTAAAGAAACAGCATGAATGACAAAAAGTGAAGCCATGACTCATGACAGTAGTCAAAAAAAATTTCTTGAGCATGGCTAGGTSCTGAGAAGCCCTTCTGAGGCCAGTGAGCAAACCAACTCTTCAGTCTGCACCTCCCAAATAACACATTAGCTCTGGGGAACAAGAGKCAAAACACCAAGTCACCAGTGCTGTTTCATGCATTGACCCAGCCTGGCCTACAAGGTGCTCAGTCCAGGTACAAAGAAAGGTTTGTAGGAGCTAACAGTGAAAAGTCACAAGCTCACAAATCAAGGCATAGCCCCAGGACATGAAATCAACAGAGCCATAGTAAAACTAAACAAGGGAGTGGGTAAAAAGAAGGAAAGGTGAGGACACGGCCACACATTAAATAGGACTATAGTCTGGGAAAGGTCTTACCACAAAATCTGCTCATGAGTAATAGTTCAGCAATACAGAAAGTTGCTGAGACAGAAAATACAACCAGCCCTATCAACGGAGAGAGTTTATAAATCACTTTGTCCAGATGTTCTTAATACGGTAAGGAGCGGATGTAGCTGGAGGGCCATGGGAATTTGTGCTGCAGACCAACTGCACAGGAGCTGCATCCCCCAGCATCCCACAGACACTGATGGCTGCACTGCACTGGTTTTGGCTAGGACAGAGTTAATTTTCTTCTCAGTAGCTACTGTGGGGCTATGTTTTGGATTTGTGCTGGAAACATTGTTGATAATACAGCGATGTTTTAGTCTCTGCCGAGCAGCACTTACACAGCATTAAGGCCTTTTCTGCTTGCAACTTGGCAAACAAGGCTCATCCTAAATCTGTTCTCAGGGGTGCTTGTTCTAACAAACTGATACAAAACGCATCACAGCAGTGTTAAGCCAGGAATGACATTGGCTTGACCCTATATTTCAAGCCACAAATGACAATGGCATAATCCTACAATTCAAGGAAGACACAGAGTGTACAGGGTCCAAAGGAGGGCTGCAAAAATCATCAGTGGGCTGTAGAACCTGTTCTGAGACGAAAGGCTGAAGGAGTTTGGTCCTTTTTCCCCAGAGAAGAGAAGGCTGTGAGGGACTTCTCAGTACAGTCCTGCAGCATTTAAAGGGAGGCTACAGAGAGGAAAGAGGGTCTCTTTTCACAAGGAGCGACAGTGAAAAGGGGCAGCAAGCACAAGTTGCACTAAGAGATGTTTTATCTTGATGTAAGATGAAACTTTTTACAGCGAAAACAATCACTCACTGAACAACCTCCCCAGGGAGGTGGCAGACTCCCCATCACTGGAGGTTTCCAGTATGCGATTAGACACTGTCCTAGATAATCTTATCTAAATGTCTCCTTCCCTCAAAAGGTTAGAGCAGATRATCTGTGAGGTCCCTTCCAACCTGGTCTGTTCTATGCTTTTGTGATTTTTACTTTCTCATTTTTCTGAGAACTTACTCATTTTGTAAAGAGAGGCTTCTTGAGTTTCAAACCTTGGAAATGAGCATCTTCTGGCTGCAAGTACCCTGGCACAACAGGCAAACAGCAGGCTCACTCTCCACTCACCCCACTGGTTGTCACAGGCTTTAGGCTAAGGGAATGGTCATCAATCTCTAACCCCAGCCACCTGCCAAGGACTTGCTTGAGCAGGAGGCAGAGTGCTCAAAGTGGCACCGGTGATGCCTCTGSCCATCCCCGTGGGGCAGGAAGCCCACAAGCACAGGCATCCACAGCACCCCACTCTGCAGGAAAAACAGCCATCCATGAATGACCCGGATTTATTAATCCTGACTGCTTGGTTTGTGCTCAGCTAACTGCATGCTCCCTGCATATATTACACAGGTCATCACTAGCCCCACGCAACTGCATGGAGCAAGGCAGCAGGGGGATGACAAGGGGGGTAGGATCCAGCCTGTCAGTTCTACAGGCACGAAGATACTATTTTCTTCTGTGCCAAGAGGAGAGGAAATAGGCATTTCTGCAAAATGTTAATGAATTCATCACTTTACCATTCATATTATGCATGAATGTGTATGGCAGTTATCTATATTTAGAAAGCAAGAGGGAAAGATTGCTTGCTTGAGGAGATCTAAGCCGTATATGTACGTGAAAACAAGCATAGGAGACTGGTCTGTAAATTGTGCTGATGCTGACACAGACCCAAAAAAAACCTCAAGTACACTAATTTCCAAAATTATTGGCCTATTCTGGTAGAGAATAGGATTAAAGACATCTTTTTTTGCTCCTACACACACACAGTCCTGCCTTGGAATTTGGAATCCTGTATGCAACCAGTGCACTTCAAACCCAAGCTTGTTCTATGAATAAAAAGTAGATTGGGGTGAAGCAAAGAAAACCTGCACACCCAAGGAAGAAGACAAGCAGCTTCAAGCATTACAGGCAACCTGGGCAGCCTGCAGATACTGGCTTGGCCCCACCACTCACCAAAGAGAATTCAAAAGAAATAAATTGTTAGTAAAATTGCATCCTCGCCTTCTGCATTTCGAGTCTGTAGGCATCCCTGGGTCATGGCTTCAAATTTTACAAGATGGAGAACAAAGACATGTTTTTTTCTTTAACAGGAGCAGAAATTCTCACCTAACCACTGGTCCCTGGTTGTCGTGGCAGAGCAATATTCTACTAAAATCAGGACTGGTAAATGCCAGCATCTGCCAAACTGCTCAGTTTCTGATCTCTGTTATATCACAGTCAAAATCAAGTAACCCCAATCCAGGCAAAAACTACTGGACTGTGCTGTACCCATGCTGATGTTTCATCATCATAAAATGATGTCATGATATTTTATGATGTTAAAAATGATGTAACAATATTTTATGTTCACTCACAGTAGGTTTTAATAAAATGTCAGCTATAACTGACACAGAAAACCAGTTTCTGTGTAACACAGAAAACAGCTGCCAATAGATCAGTGCTTGGCACACAGCCACAATCCAGATCATGGGCAATAAGGCACCACTTGAAAGCTTAGTGGAACTTCACAAGCCATTTGGAGCAAGGCACAAGCCTTTTTTCTTTCTCCCCTTGCTGTCACTGGAGCCTTCCAAATCCCAGCTCCCCTCTCTGAAGGGAAATGCTTCATTACATCTAGCTCTGACATAGTGCAAGGCACCCATCCAATGCTTAGGGACTTGCTCCTTTCCCAGACCTCCTCATTCCTCTACAATGGTCACCAGAAGAGCAATTTTCATCCCTATAACTGATTCCTAGTGCCAGAGCAGTGGTGCCCAGCAGCCAGGAGTTAAGAAGCCAGTGAGAGCAACCTAGAATGAAGATCATCACCCTGCTGGGAGCGTGTCCCTGGGGAATGGCATTTTACCCATATCTAGCCCAAACAAGCCACAAACCACAGCTGCTGCAGCTGCTGCCCCATGTTTTGTGACAGCCACTGCCAAGAAGAACTGACCTCATCATGCCTGTAGGTGCCTGCAGGCAGCTGCCAGCTGTGCTGTACCCTCTGCTCTTGCCCTCCCAAAGCCAGGCCAGCCCCCTCAGCCCAGAATGCCAGCATGCGGCCCAGTCCACAGACATCATGCCTTCAATTGCCATGTATCTAGTGTCTCTTATAGCCATCTCTATAAGACATGAGCATATTTCTGGCCCAGTTCAGTTCTTGCTAAATTGGGTAGCTGCTCCAGGCCTTCATTTCTGCATCTCTACCAACTCTCCTACATCTAAGTGACTGCCTGACACCAATTCATTTGTTTTCCTTTACTTTTAGATAAGCATGCATTCCACTGTACAGAAGCAGACGTATTATCCTGGAGGTTACTGCACAGCAGTGCAACTCATTTGAAGATTCAAAACTACTCAAATGAATCAGTTGCTAAGATTAACACCAGACAGTCAGCCAGGACCCAGAGACAGTGGAGCAGCACTTAAATATTTCCTGTTTCTGATGTGGCTTCAGTCTGGTTTTGAAAAGGATCTAAAGCAAACCACACAGGAAGCTCATTGCTGCGACATGATAGGAAAGCCATGTTTTTAAAGCAGTAACAGCATCCCCAAGAAACAAATTTACAAAAACAGTCAGAGAAGATGGTTTTCTTACAGCCAAACTGTACTACTACTCTCATCTTCAGCAAAACACCAGAAGAGGCCAGTTGTGAAAACACAGCTTGCTGTTATTTAGAGGCAACACCTCAAGGTAGTGCCCAGGTAATGAGTTTCTGCATCACACCCACTGGCCACCCAGGTAACATAATGTGGCTGCCCGCAGCACAGCCCATGCTGCTGGCACATATGACTCCTCTTCTACCACCCAAAAGCAACCCAGCCAAGCAAAACCACAGAGCTGACCTTCAAAAATTTCTCCTTCAATTTGTACTCTACTGACCAAGTGGTTCAAAAGAGACTGAGGTGTTTCAAATATGATCCTAAGCAATCATCTGAAATTAGAAAGTAAGGAGGCTTTACACTCTCCTATAAACCCTGCCACAGTATGTAAGGGAAGTCCAAAAATGACAGGAGAAAAATTACATCATTTCCAAGCCCACATCTGTCCTTCTGTATCACAGCCATGCCAAAAAGGAGGATAAATACCTTATTCGACATTTAAAATATTTTCTCTGCCCTGCCGCTGCATAAAAATTTCAGGTCAAAAAAGGAAGAGAATTATTTAAGGGAAATAACAAAAGAACAGTAAAGCAATCCACAGCCCAGGGGGCTGCACGAAGGCTGCRCCATGAATTGCCCAGGGTGGACCAATCAGTCCCCACAGTGGGTCACAGGGATGTTCTGCAAGGCTGGACACCCCTCCATGTGCATCCTGGCCCATGAACTCTACTTCCTCCCCTAAGCATTAGCCCAGTCTTGAGAGCAGGGATTGCCATCCCCCAGCCACACAGCCATGCCACTCTCCCAAAGCTAGGAGGAAGATTTGAGTTTCCTTTGGCACAGAAAAAAATAACTCAGGTGTCTCACTTCTTGGTTAAGTATAAAAATTGGACTCCTAACAATRTCTCAAGGGATGCTTTTGGTACCTCCAACAGCACTGGGATTCTTTTGCAGCCACAGCTCCAATGAAGTGCAGGGGCTCAGGCAGCCACTGGTGATTGTTTTCCACCAGCAGCTCCCCAGTCAATGCACAAATTTTCTAGGTCACTTCTGGGGTGGCTGACTCATCCTCATACCCCATAATTCTGCCTGGGAACCTTGTATCTGCAGCCAGGGCTCCTGAGCCCTGCGAGGACTGAACAAGCATCACTAGTATCATTTCCACAGGAACAGAGCAATATCTTGCAGGACAAAAATCCAACATGCATAATGCACACCAGATGTGAGTGAGCAGCATCTCTCATTTCCCACATGAAAGCGAGAGAAGCTGCACCCCTGTGCCTGGCAGGATTATCAGACCGAGCTACGCCTCCGCAACTCACCGCTCTGGGGAAAGAGATCCTCATCCCAGTATCACCTCCAGGATCCACGTTGTGCTATTCCACTGCTCAAGAAGAGCTTCTGGAGTCACCCATCCTTGGTACTGTCATTTCACTCTCCAGAAAGTGCATTGTTCAAGAAAGCACGAGCAAGACTAATGGGACTAGGCAATGAAGTCAGCCAAACCCCATCTCTCCCAAAGAATTGAGCTAACAYGTCCAAATTTAACTGCCTACAAGGATGAACACTCTCCATGGAACTTCAGCCTCACATGCTTATTTTCATATATGCTTCCCTTCAGCAAAAACCAAAGCAGGGGAGAATAAAGCCTATGAGAGAAGCAAAGCAAACGTGCTTGGAAAGCAGCTGCCCAACCTGGCATGAGATCAGATGGATACAGGCAAGAGTGGAGCCAAGCCTGCCTCCCTGGGAGATCCCCTCGGATGCCCGCACTTCCCCGCCTTCCCGATGGAAATCAGGTGTGTGGCGTGTAGCAGCAAACAGTGCCCACCACCACTCTTTCATCTCAGATGGTAACAGGTTTTATAATGCTAGAATAACACGCTGGTTTTTTTCCCCCCTGACCCAGGCACACCCCAGAAGAGAGGCAGGATATAGGCAGAGTATTCTCATCACACCTCCAGGTGCCAAACATTACCTGGGCATTAACCTGATGGAGGAAAATATGGATATTCCTTAGGAAGCTGTGCTAGGCTTTGCAAAAATATGTGCATTTTTAAGGTCTCTCCATATTATAAGTGACACATTTGCCTTTGCAGCTATAACATTGAGTCTACAAATACATACAGCCCAAATTTATTCGAAGAATTGAATCAATAATTGAAACTTGCTTTGATCAAAGTGCCAGTGGCACAATGACAGCTCATGTCAGCATTGGTGCTCTGAGATGAAAGGATAAGTATTATTCAGAGCTGAAAGTAGGGGAAGAAACTCCCAGTAAAAGAATAAAATACAAAGGCTGACATGGAGCTTGCGAGTGAGACAACACTTCTGTTACAGCCACACAACTTGTCAACCCAGCAACTGTCTGCAGACATTTTCACTACACTATAAATTCTGATTTCCAAGCAATAAAAAACCCTCCAAGATAAAAATGCATCACATAAATTCTTAGGTAAGGAAATCTTTTCCCACTGGGGGAAAAAAGCAAAATCATCAATCAGCTACAACTTACAGACAAGACACTTGTAGAGCAGGAGTTTAAGCCATGATAAATTTTGCTGTACTTACTGCCTTTAAAAATGATCACATTACAGAAAAGCACTGGCATGATCCGTGTCACTCCGATATTTAAGCCCTTCCATTAATTAACCAGAAGTGAAATAGGAACTAGGTCTGTGGACCATTCAGTCGTAGTTCCTTGTTACTTCAAGCAACTAAGTTATAAAATTCCCTTCTTGAACTGAATAAACAGCATTCTGAAGAAGAGGAATTTTTTTTTCATCCCATTTGAAGAAGGTTTTGGGATCTCTCTTCCTCAGACACACACAAATATTCCTCTTGGTTCCCACTCACAGTCACAGACATTGCTCTTTATCCATCTATGTTGTGTTTTTTTGCCAGTGGTGTCTTTTAGGTTAAATAGCTTTCTCCCTGAGTCATTCCCACAAGCTTGCAGTGTACAAAGGAGCCTGGGATAAGGACAGAACAAAAATAGTACAAAGGCTGTACAGTACTCTCTAACTGAAAAGGCGGGCATTGAACTCTATCATATGGATTTCTAGAGTGTTTCCATTTTTTTAACACAAGGAACAAACCATCCTAGGGATTTACAGTTCTTCACCTGATCTGTGTGAAGAACTGCTCATTCTTCACTAAGATAACACTACACTAAGCAGAGACTTTGCACAATTCTTAAGTGTCATCACTTAAAGCAAAAAGAAATTAAACCTTCTTCCCACCAGAATATATATTACAATTATGATCCTTCCACTATTAAAATATGCAATTTCTATTCAGCCACTTTTAAAATGCAGAAATTTAATAAAGGTATTACACGTAGAAGTGCTAACAAGATAATTGSCTGTAGTTCTTGCTCCCAGATGGCTCAGCTCAGATTTAGAACAGGGAAAATCACAGCCACCGGTACGGAGCCATCATCATACCAAAGCCAGCTTCAAAATGTTGTTGGTCACAAGCAGAACACATCCCAGGGAATGGGACATGTCACTAGCAGGGACCCTCTGTCTGTCCCASGTAGCCGTCACAGGGAGGAATTTCACTAAAAGCATTTTAAATCATTAAATTATTCATTAAATGAAATTAACAATGTCATTATTTTCCAGCCTGAGACTTGATCACTGGAGTTATAAACGTGCTTTAGACAACAGTATTTGTGCTAACCAACATGGTCAGAGCAGATAATCCCAAGTGCTGCTCAATTATTTAACCCCATGCTATGCRTCCTTGAGACGTGGCATGCCCCTGTAGATCACCTCTCTCCTTGGCTGGTGCTGCCTTGACATGTGCCGGCTGCCATTGCCTGGTTTGCACAAACATGACATGCTACAACTTCAAGATGTGGGACAGACATGCATCAGGAAAACCACAGCCACATACCGTGGTGGGACACATCTGACCTGGACAAGGCCACTGGAAGCCAGCAAATGCTGCAGGACCTCCTGCTGCTAATGGGATACACCTGACTGCGTGACCAAACTCTGCTCTCGCATGCACCAATCCAAACGTGGAGCAGTTTCACTGGCTTCTACAGATCCACCTGAAATTTACACCCACAGTAGCATCTCACCTACCCAAAAAGTCACTAAAATGACCAAAAATGGACACATACGTTTCATAAATGCAGCATTTGGACAGAAAACTTGCCCTAAGAATTTATTTTTTTAGAGGTAACGTTGTTCTTGTTACTACTATTTTCTACTTCCATCTATTTCTACTTCTGCCCTGAGTAGGCAGGCCGTTCCATTTAAAAATTCAGGACACAAATGGGGACCAGATTACATCTATCCCAAAGCTGCCAAAAAGCAATTGCTATATGAAGCCAAAAATCCTCCTGGGATTTTTCTCAAATCCACAAAATATTCCCGAGCACTAAACTTTCCACTGGGACTATCACATTAGCAGATAGTCTGTGTGTGAAAATCCAAGTATGCAGCTGTCCTCCTAATGGTTTCCAGGACAAGAAGGCTGCACAGGGCACACACTCCTGCCTCAGCACCAAATAACATTTATGCCAGACCTGGCCTTTAAAGCGAGTTACATGCCTATCAGTGAGAAAAAAGGCACCGTGGACTCTTTCCTGAAGGAAAGCTGCAATGGTCAGCAGTAACATCTCCGCACAATCCTGAAACCAGAAGAGTCTGGTTGTGCCTGACCCTCCTCAGGCTGCTGCTGGGATCCCTTCCAACCCCCTTAGGTGTGTCTTTGCTGGAGAAATGCAAAGCCTTTGGCTCTGGGCTGGCATTTCCTCACAGAGGAGCTCTTGCAAGGAGCACCAGAGCTGTATCCGTGCATCCATCCCTCCATCCAGGCACTGATGTGCAGAGGACTTGGTCCAGATCACAGTGGGAGGCCAGGACTTGGAAACTGCCCTCAGGCCTGTCACCAATCCTGCAGATATCTGGAATTAGGAGAGGCCACACATGCCTCTTTTGATTGAAGCTGCCCTCCTCCAGCAGCGCAGCGCTTTCCAAAAGAAGAGGGAAAGCAAAGTTTCCCCTGCCAAACATCTACAGGGAGTAAAGGACATCAGGACAAATGAGAACGGACACGCAGGTGATTGAGGGTGTCCCAGTGGCCCCACACAGCCTGGGGAAACTAGAAAGCCCGGCCCCAGCAGCACTGTGGGGCACATACCTCCTCCATTTAACAACCCAAAACCTAAAGCCTCCCTGAATTCATTCCCTCACACCACTGCTCCAGTTGTGGCTGAGGATGAGGAAGGCTGGGCAGGACATGGACCCTCCACGCAGGGCCATACCATGCACGCAGCACAGCCTCAGAGGGGGTTTTACCACAGGCTCTTGCCAACCCAATATTCCCTGCCCTCAACACTTGGACATTTCTGGATAAGGTATTTATAGAATCCTTGGAAAAGCTTTTCTGGCCATTAGAAATGACTACGTATATGTACACATATATATGTATAAAAGTAAATATACACACATGGTCTGTATTTTATTTATATACAATATATGCAGCCATATATGTCTATAGCTATGTAAATAYATAAAAATATATAAACATAGCTCTACATAGATTTAGTATCTATATATATAGCTATATACATGCCCACCTGTTAGCAGGAATGGCGCTGCCAGCTAGCTGTGCTCAAGAAAATTCACAGCACTCATGCTCACTGCCACTCTTCTCTCAGGAAGCTTTTAGGTTTATTTCTATACATAAAAAGGCATAACCTGAACTCAGTGGATGCACAAGAAGGGCCTGACAGACCCTCAGCCATCAGATTCTTGTCTCTGGCTTCAGYTGCCCACAGCTCCCGGGATGCTCGCACCGCACCAGGAAAGAGAAAAAAAAACTCTTTCCATCGAAAGAGGAAAAAGCCCAAGCAGCGACCTTCCTGTACTTAAAGCTATGAATCACAAAACCTGGCAGAAGGATTCGGGTTAAATTCACGTCGTGGGTTTTGGGGTTTTTTTTGCTTTCAATGCTGACTTTTTTTTTTTTCTTTAACGGAGTTTATCTTTGTTCCCTGAATGGGTAGGAAGGTTAAATATAAAAAAGTTCCCTCTCACCATCCTCCTGCAACAACAACGTGAGAAAGCGCTCTCCCGGCGTGGGAGGCCCCTCCTGCGCGTCCCCTGAGGCCGGCGCTGCCGCCCCACGCACCCGCGGGACGGGACAGGACGGGACGGGACGGGACGGGGCCGATGTCCCCGGTGGGTGCTCCGGGGCCGCTCCGAGTGACAGCCCGGCGCTGGGGACCGCGGGGCCGCTGCGATCGCTGCTGCGGAAACGGCAGCGGCCGCTCCGAGMGCCGCTGGAAACATTCCCCGCGCTCCCGGCCGGCGCTTCGCTCTTCCCGGGAGCCCCGGGGCGGCGGACCCCCRGCGTGTTCCTCCGTCTCAGTATACTGCGGACAACCCGCTCCCACCGGGGCTGTTTCGGGGCTGTTTCGGCTCCGCAGCCCGGGGCAGCAGCGGGGCGCGCTGGCTCCGGGAGCCGGCGGGAGGCTGCCCAGGCCTTCCCGCATCCTGCCGGGAGGGCGGCGGGGCACGGCAGCATTCACGGGTGGGCATGAGAAGCGACATCCCGCCGCGGCACCCCCGCACACCCCGGCGCGATTCCCCGCACACACGTGGACACGGGCACCCGCACCCCCATGCACATACAGACAGACACACGTGTGCGCGAACATGTACGCACGGACACCGTCTCCCTGCCCCGCCATTACCTCCGGCTCCGCGCCCCGCCGTCCCCGGCAGCACGGCTGCCATCCGCGCCGCTCCCCGCCGCCGCCGGGCGCGCTCCGCCGGCCGCCGCGGGCCGGGCCGGGGCGGGCACAGCCGGGGGCGGGCGCAGCCGAACGGGGCGGGCCGGGGCGGTCCAGGCACCTCCCGGCGCGGGGCGGCCRCTCCCCGCCCCTCTCGCCCCTCCTGTCGGGGATGGGGGGAGGCGCGTTCGGGGGAGCCTCGCAGCCCCATCCGGAGCCACTGAAGGCACCAGGGTACGCCCGGGATGAGCCTGTGTGGCAGCACGGCTGCCCCACCCCATGTCTGGGGATGCTCGGGATCTAAATCCCGACCTAGAGACCGCCACAGACTCCGTGGTCTCTTGCGGGACAGTTGGTGGGGGTTACGCCGAATCCCAAGTCCGTGAATTAACCCTGGGCATCCTCCTCGTCTCCCAGAGCTCTAGCTTCTCCTGGAGCACGGAGGAGTCGCTGGCTGTCGGGCATTGATCAGGGATATCATTTCGTTCTTAAACTCAGYGCCTCGTTCCTAAGCGCAGCCCCTTGCCCTGCTGCCCACCTGCTCCATCACACGTCTTTGTGGTTTGGCACACCAGCTCCACGGGATGAGCGCTCATTAGGGCTGGAGTGACCCACTGCTCCATCTCCCCAGACCACTCCAGCCCTCYTGCCAAGGGTTTGACAGAGGGGACRCRGCAGAAGAGCTGCTCTGGTGTTKGCRCARCACTTCACTCCCATCCCTGCAGCCATGATGTGGGCACAGACTGGGTTTGGCAGTCCCAACACGCTCTATTCCTAGCACTGCCCCATGGGGTAAGCATCTTTTGGGATGAGTGGCACTGCCATGACACTGCTTGGGTTTCCCCATCTCAGTCAGTCCAGCAAGCTGCCCAGTGATGCCAGGATTGCCTGTTGTGTTTGTACTCCTTTCTCCCAAGGACTGATGGRTGGCTTCTTCCTCCTCAATGCTGTGCCAAATGGATAAAGACAGGTAGGAAGAAATGCAGCAACAGGCTGAAGAAAGCACTCACTGTCACCACAGCCCCATAAAGGGGCACAGCAAGACAGAARCTGGCCCAGTGCCATGGCCACAGGACTGAATGGATGCAGAGAGGACTCCCAGCRGCTCCAGGCACCGGGAGAGTGCTGTGGTTCACAGCAGCCTGAGGCATTGCTTTTTTGCATCACAAACCCCAGCTTTGCTCAGAGTTTGGGTTTCGCTCAGGTGCAAGACAGAGGGAAGCTATAGGATATGGGAACAGGCAAAGAACGAAAAAATATTCGGTGGTGAAATCAGGTTCCTCAGTTCCTGCATCTGAGCAACTCCCATGACAGAAGTTACMCCAGGTTGATGTTTGCCATGTGAGCTGGGCATCCTCAGGGGTGCCCTTCCCTCCATGCCTCTGTGCAAGGCAGGGTGCCAGTCAGGTGCTGCAATGTCTCTCTGAAGCTTTGAAACTGAAACATCTTTTACCTGTCTCCATGAAGTCACCTAATACAGGCTGAGGTTATGCTCAAACAGGGGAGCACTGAATTGCAAAGATGCTGCTTTTTGAGGTAGGGGGCAAGGGGAACCATCRCATCATCGACCACTTCAGGAGAAAAACTACAGGCTTAGGGTACCTTGACTTAGAGATAGATGTTCTGTTCCTTTGTCATCTGCAGATTCCCTGGGTATGTGGGAGAAGATTAAACCCAAATTCAGGTTTTTGAATGCCTAAATCTTCTGCAAMGTCATGGAGAACCTTGACAATAGAGTTAGACACCTCGGTCCCCAAGAGCAATTTGCCTTGGATTTTTCAGATTTTCCTACCTCCCACAGAGAGGTTAGCTTTGCTCATGAGCACAGGTGAAGCACGAACCAGCTCAGTTGTAAAATGAAGGTGAAATTTTGCCCTTGCTTGCTAAGTGCCTGCTCACTGCGCCAGATGAAGTGGGATGAGGGCACTGCTATCCAGTGAATCCACTGAGTCCAGTTCAAAGTGGCAATTCAAGTACTACCTTTTTTCATGTTCCAACTGGATCATTTGGTTGGGCAAAATGGGACACATTATTTTGGTTATCCTGCTTCCCAGTCTGTGTCAGGGGGGCCTGGGTACAATCTGGCTTTACTGCCCTTGGCCAAGCAGATCCAACCTCTTCAAGGGCTTATTTTTGTTTCTCATTCTGGCCCCAGGGTTTGTGCTCCCCTTTCACCCAGTGAAAGTGATCAGTGGTGATTTTAATGCTAGAAGAACAAATATATCAAGAAAAAAAATTATCTGCCAGCTTGTCTTTCAGTAGATTTGCAAGGATCTGGTGAACCATGCTGTTATATTCCCAAGGAAAAGACTCCTTTTTTTCTGCTGAAGTAAAAGTATGGTTTCAATTTTCTCTCATGTTATTAATTTTCTGGTGTGTATTTCCACATGATTTTCAAAATCTTTTTTCCTGTTCAATTCCATTTTGATTCAATAAACTGGTAAGTGGCCACAAAGGATGGCAGATTGGAGAGGGAGTTCTCTAACCCCTTGTGATTTGATACATCTGATAACCTCTGGGGAGCTGTGTCTGCCCAGGAGGGCAAGGTAACTGCCACCCAAGCTTCTCTCCTTTGTACCTCCAATATTTTAATAAATTTCATATGTACTTGGTAATTTGTTTATACATTTCATTAAAATTTATTGTTCGGTCAATTTGGGAATTGCTCCAGTATTTTAATATTTCTTTGTGTGTTTGTTTGTTTGTTTTATATCATTCTAAGGAATTTGGGGCAGGAAAGAAATTTGGTTTTCATTCCTTTTGGTTCTAACCTGCTCAACCAGGACCAAGTGCCACCAGAACTCCAGTTGTAAGGTCAGCAGATAWATGACAGCGATATCTCTTTTCAGGATATGACAGTACCATCTCTTTCCACTGCCTCCCTCCTGCTTCTCCCTGGTAGCCATGGACTCAGGAGGTCTGCATTACCACATCTCCATTATACCCTGCTAGGGAAAACAAACACCTCTCATGCATATCCCARGGATTTTGGTGAGCTACATGGGAAGGGAGAAGCATTTCCAGGTGCCACCACAGCTTGGTCCTTAGCAACCCCCTGYGTCACTCAGCATCCCAAACACCTGCTGGCCGGGGAGCTGTGAGCAATTGCTACTGCCAGACCTGGGGCTGGACCCCTGAGGCCCAGGAGCAGGGATGCAGCCATCCCAAACCCCGAGCGCACACGGGCATTGATGCTCGTTACATTTGCAGCCATCCATGCGTGTAATCCCACAGATTCCAAATGCTGCAAGCAAACAAATAACTGTCCTGCTCCGCCTGACACTGCAGCAACCCCAAATGCCTGCACACAATTCCACTTCTTGCTGCCTCTGCTGCTTTTAACAGTGGCTGATGGGCAGACTGAGGGGTCCAGCCCCGTTAACACCACCTCTGGGGATGGCACAAATAGCTGTCCTGCAACGGAGAGACCAGAGCAAGAGCTGAATCAAGAAATATGAATACACTGCATAGAAACTTCCACCCGGGCAAATTTAGTAAATAAAAGCCACAAAGCCCTTGACATAAAAGATATTCTTACCATATCTCAGGTGGAGAATRCCCTCTCTTCTTGATAGCTACAGGCATTACCTGCCCTGCGGAGACTTCTAGCTACTAGGCAGGGGCAGGTCCTCTTGCAGCACTGGAGCACCACTTTCTAAATCACATCTGCAGGAAGTTTTCAAGTAATCTTGTAACCTGGCAGCCAGTAAACTCAGCTTCAGTAAACCTGGAGCCCCAAAGGAACCCATCCTGCTAAAWAATTAGCCACTGTTAAGATTTCTACCACAACAACTGCACACATTCATCAGATCACCTCTGATACACATTTCATAGGCAGCATTGTGTTTGGAGGCTGCAGAAATATCTCTGCACATCTGTTTTTCCAGTTCTGCCAAAGAGCTTTCATTTTTCTCTAATAACTTGACCTCTTTGGTTTCTGGCAGAAGGCAGCTAAGCAGAGCACTCGCTCCCTGGATTTGCTCCAGTGTGGGATGAGATCAGGACAAGAAAGAAAAAACAGCTGGATAGTTATGAAGCAGTGGGAAGAAACAGGGCAGGGACCAGGGCTTTTKCTTTCCTTCCCTTTTATATCCAATGGGATTTCATTTCTGGGTGTGTTTATTCCCCAGGCAGACAGTATGACCAAAGCAGTATTTCCTGCAAGCCACTGTTGTGGGGAACCTCCTCCAGCAGCTGACCATGCCCAGGGTGCACTTATAAATAGCACAGCCAGCTAATTCCTTCTCTGGTCGGCTGTCAGGGAATGTGAGGCGCAGGTCCTAGGGATTTCCACTGATATATTGCATCTCCTATACATATTCATCTCAGTTTTGGCAGAGTGAGGTTCATACCCCCCACTCCCACGTTATTTTTCCATTTCATCACATTCTCATTACTCTGCCCAGGGCTTTCTGTGCTGGGGGCTTTCACCTCGCTTTTTTTATTCTGTCTGCTTCCTTTTTTTCTGATATCCAATTAAATCATCTTTAAGCAGCAAGCAGAAAAAATGCCAGTGGGGTGGGAACGAGGTGGAAAAGAGAGGAAAGATGAGGAAATGGAAAATGGGGAGAAGATATGCCAAGCACAGAAGAGACAGAAAAGTAGTCTGCATATGTTCCTCTTTTGGGATRGTTTTTCTCTCCCTGATCTCACTTTCTCCACAGCCAGAAATTCCACCTCAGGATTTGCCAAGGCGAAAATGTAGCATTTCTCTGCTGGGCCACAAAGCAAGTGTGAAATGTTCTGTTTTAATCATTTACAGAACAAAAGGAACACAACAGTCACCATCTGATTCATATCTRCTGAAATCCAGCAGCTAAAGCTGTRGGAGAGGAGATGAAGAAAGGAAAGGGTGGTTTGTTTTTTTTTTTTTCTTCTGGTTAGTCACTGCTGACCTAAGACAAGGAGGACCACATTGGATTATTGCAAAGTTTAAGAGCTCCTACTGTCCTCTCCAGTAGATGACTGCAAAGAAAATACATAGACAATTACAACTGCTGTTTCCTCTAGTACATGATCCCATTTCCCTTTGTGAGCCAGAAGGTTTAGCTGCATCATCAGGTTTGAGAGCCCTTCATAGACCTTTCTCCCATGATGTTTTCTAGTCACTTTTTGAGCCCATTTATACTTTTGGCACCCTGGACATTCTGTGGCAGCAAGCTGCATGATGGAATTGTGCGCTGAGTGAAGACATACTTCCTTTGGGCTGTTTTAAGCCTTTCCCTCTTTCACAGAATCTCAGCCTGGATGAGGTYAGAAGGGGCTCTGCAGGTCATCTGCTCTAAGCAACCTGCTCAGGCAGGACCATCTAGAGCCTGTTTCCCAGGCACACGTCCAGATGGCTTTGGAATAACTCCAAGGACGGAAAGTCCACAACCTCCCTGAGAAATGTGTGCCAGYGCTTGGTCACTGTCACAGAAAAAAACTGTTTCCTGATATTCAGAGGGAACCTCCTGTGTTTCTGTTTGTGCCCATTGCCCCTGGTCCTGGSACTGGGCACCACTAAAAAAGTCTGATTACAACCTCTTTACAACATTCCTATGGGTATTTTTACACATTGATGAGATCCAGCTCTCTCAGCCYTTGCTCACAGGAGAAGTGCCACCGTCCCTTCATCACCCTTGTGGCTCTTTGCTGGACTACATCCACTATGCCCCATGACTCTCTTGCACTTATTTATTTCTATGCCATTCATAATTCTTGTACTTATTTATTTATTGCACTTATTTATTTCTATGCCATTCATAATTCTTGTACTGCTACTGTACATTCTTTCCAGCATCTCTTTTCCACCTAATTCAACTGTAGTTTACTCAGAGCCTGCTTTCATGGAAACTGCTCTCTCCCTCAGTCACTTTTGCCTCGTCTGCTGGGTACTTTGCCAAGGAAAGTCAGAAATGCACAAGGTGCAGGTGAGCCACTGATTTACACAGCAGCAGACCACAGAGAGATTTTCAAAGGTCAGGCATGGCAAAGCAGAGCACAAATCTTTAAGACAAGGAGAGAAAGAAGAGCTAGGAAGGGACTTCCCATTCATTGTTAATTCCATCATTGGAAGCTTTGGAATCACCAAAATTTTTGCAAACGTGTGGAAAAGGAGAGTATGAGAAACATCCAGCACAGATTCAGCAAGAACAGAGCTGTCAGACTCATCTGACCTGCTGCAATAAACCTGGTGAGGTGATAAACCTGGTAGAGGTGATAAACCTGGTAGATGAATGAGAGAGAAGGTGCAGATGCTGAGTATGTTGGTGTATAAGCGTGACTTCGGGTACTGTGTCATGTGGTGCCGCTATATGCAAGATAGGAACACCCGGGCTACGATAAAATGGATGAAAAGATGGATGTGTGTCTGCTCAAAACTTTTCTTAGAGATTAGTTACTCATGGTATGATGTGATGCAAAAAACCTCTCATGAATCTGTCCCAAGTAGCATTTCCACAAAAAATGGAAATGCAAAATCCAAGGACAGCTTTTTACATTTGCAGTTGACAGCAAGCTGGGCCAAGGTAATAGAAAGCTGGACACAGGACTAGAGGTCAAGGAAGACATGATGAGCAGGAAAAAAGGCATAGACTCCACTGATCCTCCATTGGATGCCCCCTTCAGCCTCTGCAGAGTGGGCAAGAAACTCTCAGTCTGACCCTTGGAAGGCCTTTTTTCTGCTTATGCCTACCTTTGGCTTAAATTATGGAACAATAATTAGACACTGAGGAAACCCCTCCAGGGCAGCAGAGCACTGGGGTGAGTTGCCTGGGAAGGCTGCTAGAATGAGTTGGTCCTGCACATAGGGTGATGTGTGAACAGGAGCCACCATCCCTGCCTCCAGGCAGAAGTGAGATGTATCTGTCTTCCTGAAGTCCTGCTCTGACCTGCCTTTCTGTGATTTTTATCCTGATGRTGCTCTATTACAATATTGATGTTTTGTCACAGCATGTTCTTATTATAATATTCCTTTATCTGCTGCTCCTCTACTAATAACTCCTGCTGTTCAGGTGGCTGGTTTGACCAGGGCTTTGTATTTTTGACCTGGTATTCTTCGGTTAACAATCACTTCACAACATAAATCCAAGGTGCTACTGGAATGGCCTTGTCCTCCACCTCTCCAAACTGTGCTTGGTCTTACTGCCTGCCTTACCTGGGGCTGCAAACCAGACAGCTGGGCCTGACTTAGGCCAGGGGTCTGATCCAACTGAGAACTCACCAGCTGGGAGGAAGGCAAGAGAAGAAATCATATTTCCATTACTTGTTCTGCTATCTCACATCCTTTGTCTGTCTAGTCTACCTTGGATAGAGTAATCATGTCTTGTGCTATGTTTGGAAAGCAGAGTGGAATTGTAAGGTGATATAAGCACAGGTTTGGATAATCTTTTCCAGACTGAGGGATGTCTAAACACTTGGGCAGAGGAAAGTGGTGTCTGAGCAGTTCCTCCTAAAATCGACCACAACTTGTTATTTGGGAAAGGGAGCTTTTTTCTTTGTCACTAAATACTAAGATCTAGAGTGTTTGCCAAGGTTAGAAGAAGTGGGCACATGCCACTGAAGAAAGATTCTGTTCAAGGAATAAGGGAAGGAAAACCAAGAGGATAAAAGGAGCTGGTATAAGTTCTGTCACAGAAAACACAWTTTAAAGTTATTTGATGTGTTTTAACCACAGTCAGGTAATGAATGAGGCAGCCAAAGGAAGGCTCTTGGCTTTATGCCCACTCCCTGTTAAGACAGTCCTCTGGGTGAATGCATGTCAGAGCAGCCTCTATCCTGACACCAAGTGGAGAGAACTCACATGAACTACTTTRAAATGTGATCCTCACGGCCAGTGAGGACAACCACTCGAGGTGCCACCCGTTCTAGAACCAGTGAGGCACACAGTTTTTAAGTATTTTTGTATTTCTAGGATTTTTTTTTCAAGGACCTGTCTCCTAGCAGCAGAAATATTCATTGGAGATAGTTATACTTGATAAAAACTGATCTCTGGACTCCTGCAGTTTTACCCTCCTATCCCAAGTTTCCACCAGTGTCATACATGGTGAGTGCCCAGTGGATACATGTGGATCACCTTTACTGGGGTCAAGGTGGATTTCAAGAGTGGCAGGGTAGTCACAGAATCACAGAAAGGTTGAGTTTAGCAGGGACGTTTGGAGTTCATGAGGCCCAATCCCCTGCTCAAGCAGGGCCCCCTACAGACCATTTCCCGGGTCCATGTCTAGAGAGCTTTAGAGTATCTCCAAGTATGGAGAATTTCTTGCCCTGAAAATGAAGAGGAGGGTGCCTTTTCCTTGTGAGGAAGGGCCAGTGCTCAGTCATGCCAAGGTGATGCACATTGCAGTGTGCTGTAGCAGTCTCACCATGCCAAAGAGCAAGGCAGGGTACCTAGTCCTGAGGCTGGCACATCTCCCGGTGTATCTCACTGCACAGCATGCATCTTTCCAGCATGCTCTTCTCAGGAGGGGTCGGGAGCTGGTCAGTTCTGGGCTCCTCAGTACCAGAGAGATRTGGAGCTCCTGGAGCAGACACAGCAGAGGGCTACAAAGAGGATTAAGGGAGCATCTCTCTTACAAGGATTCGCTGAAGGCCTGCTCAGCCTCCTGAGGAGATGACTGAGAGGTGACCTTATCAATGTCTGTGAGGATCTGAAGGAAGGGTGTCAAGAGGATGGAGCCAGGCCCTTCTCAGTGGAGTCAAGCAACAGGACAAGCTGCAACAGGCAGAAACTGATGCACAGGAAGTTCCACTTGTATGAGGAAAAGTTTCTTTACTGTGTGGCTGRCCAAGCACTGGAACAGACTGCCCWGAGAGATTGGGGGTTCTCCCTCACTGGAGATATTTTGGAATTATCTGGATTCAACTCTGTGCAATTGATGGCACTTGAGCAGGGAGGTTGGACCAGATGACCCTACTGTGGTCCCTTCCAGCTTTACCCATTTTGTGATTCTGTGATTTTTCCCTTTCCATGCACATCAGACCTCCAGTGCTGGGTGGCCAGAAGCCCTCCTTCAGAAGCTTTCCATCCTGCAGCTCCAGTCTTCACCACACCTTATCTAGAACACCTCTAACTCATCCTGAGAATCATACCTCTTTCGACCTTGGCCCTGGGGTTAAGGGGAGATCACTGCCAGATGAGGTTTCCCCATGGATTCAGCCTCTGAAGCCTTCAGCTACCATTGCTTATWGGAGATTGTTTTCTCTCCGTCTGTCTTACTCTTCTCTCTTGCTTTACACTTCTCTACTTCTGCCTCCCAGGTGAAGAAAAATCCCTCATCATTTTGCAAGGTGMCAGAAAGTGACAGAAACTCCAGTAGCAGCCACTGGCTAAGCCTCAAACCCCCAGCCAAGGAACAACAGCATCCCATAGTGCTCTGCACCAGAAAGGCAACAGCTTTTCTCCCAGGGGAAAAAACCCTGCATCAATTTAACACAGAAAGCTATCAAACACACCTAGTGTCAGGTTAGTCCATCCCTCTGATAGATGGCATTCAAAAACAGCACAGAAAGGAAGCACTGGTGCTGATAGATTTAAAAGCATTTAGCAGCTGCCCTGTTGTTAAAGTCATCTCCTAATTACTCAACATTAAAAAAAAAAAAAAAACAGGCAGAGGAAAATGTGTTGTGCATGGACTTACCCAGCTGATCCAGACCAAAGAGAGCTGGGGCACCTTCGGAGAGCTCATTGTCTGAGGGAAGAAGAACAAATGCTAGGGAAGTCAGCTGGGGAGGTAGATGAGGGCAGATGGGGTGACAACGCTGTTTTAATCACACTGCAGATAAGCCCCTGCTCAGCTTGCTTCCAGTTCACCCTGACAGCTTTCATGTGCATGTTGGGGGGGTTTTCTTTTAATTCAGATAATTACTGRAAAACCTCAGAACCGGCTCAAGACAGAGACTTGTCAGGATGAGCCCTGAAGAGCAGAAGCTCCACTGCTCCATCTGTACCCTCCCTGGGATCCCCAGTAGTGCTCCCCTTTTTGTCCATTCCACCACTCTTCACTCTCTTTCTTCAAATTACCCGGTGCTCAGGGCATGGCCGGGAGCACCCTGCCTACAGCAAAGCTTTCCTGCATGCTACAGTCTCCTCCAACAACAGCAGCTGGAGAAGGTTTAACCAGCAGGAGGAAGAATTATTCAGAGGCTGACCAAACCTCTGAGTTATCTGATRGCAGCACTGCAGTCGCTCAGTGCCTGCGACAGGTGAGACCATGGGCTCTGGAAATCCCTGAGGTGGTGCCATCTCTCACCAACAACTTGTAGGGGTTCACTTTGCATCCCATAAATGAGCCCACCCAATCTTGTCTGCTCCCAGCTGCAGAGCACAACACACACAGATCCCTCACTACCAGTAAGATCCACAACCACACAGGAGCATGTGACCAAGCATTGAATTCCATTTGTGCCTTGTAGTTAATGGGGATTTTGCTATTTTCAAACATTTCTTGCAATGTCAAAAATGCTGTTAAATTGAAAAACCCAATGAAAACAAAAAAAAAAAAAAAATTGAGGATGGTGGGGGTTTTTGTGGTGGTTTTTTTTTTTTCTCCTTTATGATTCATGGCAATCTTTTCAAGGAATGGGCTTGACTTAAAAATATTTTGATCTGGAGTCTGTGGATCCCTGTATTCCTAGGGGTTCCAGGAAGACATTTGAGAAGGGCAGGTGCATGGTGCCCTACAGCAATCCCATACCTGTGCCCTTTCAAAGCGATCTTGCCCCCTGTTGTAAAATGCTCTTAGGCCCAATGGTTAGAAAAGGTCGTGAGCCACAAGTTTAGGATAGYAATGGGCTGCATACAAAACCAAAAGCCAATGTATAACCACATTCAACTGTTCAACTGGTTTGGGTTTCTATGAACCCCTGGTGGCAGTGACCCTGCCATCCTCTGCTTTGGAGAYACAAGCACAGTGCAATCCTGAAGCCTACAGGCATTTAACCAATTGAGTAATAAACAATAACACAGACCATGCACATAGCAAAGACTTTTAAGAAACARGAGAAGCAGATATTGTTCTAATGGAGAAAAAGAGTGCACTGCAGCAAGCTTCCCTGTGCTGTTGCCCTGAGGCCACCCTGGGCTGGGTACCTGCAGAAGCAGCAGATGTTCTGTCATAGGGATGTTGCCCAGTGGTGCTTTGCTGGGGATGTTGAACCCAGGGCTCAAAAGCATAAATCTACTTATGGGTTCAAAAGCATGAAGCTACTTCTTTAATTCAGCTCTCACAGAAAAGGAGGCAATRCCACATCTTGGTTTGTCCCTCTCCCTTCCCCCAGCATCTGGGCTATCAGTGGGAAGCCAAGGGAAACAGATGGAGATAAGTGAGCGCTTTGCCAAAGCAAAGCGTTTCCGTTCCCAAGGTGCTGCCATCTGGAAGGCTGTGGGTTTATTTTGGTTTTAGTCTGGGGCACAGCACATCCCAGACAAAGAAGGAACTTTGCCCAGGGAGGGACAGCTTCTGCTGGCCCATGGGACAGGGACCTCTGGTAAAAAAGATGACCCRGGGCTAAGCAAGGAGCACTTGTGGCTGCTCCTGCCAAATGTTCAAGTGGGGATTAAAAAGCAAGTAAGAGCAGCTGACTGGAAATTAGGTAGAGATAAATTGATAGAGGAAATAGGACTGCTTGCTACTCCTCATTGCATCTGCACCAAGCGCTTTTCTGAAACAGGGAATTTCTAGAGAGCAATGAACCCCAGCCTTGAGATGGGACATCTTGTGTCTGGCTAAGGTGGGCTGAAGCCTTGAACAGCCCTTGCACAGGGAGCCCCAGTTAGGGCAGCCCCCTTGCCATTGCCAGGACAGCATGTATCCCTGCAGCCAACCTAAACTGTCCCRCACAAATATGATGGAAGAGAATATTTTATCAGTTCTCCTGTGACTCCTTCCCAACCATGGTCATCTGCAGAGTCCTACTTGTGGAGGGTGAGGGTGGTTATATCTAGCACAAGGGGAACATTAACTGGCCAAAAGATGGGTGTTGGGGCTTTTTTTCTTATATATATATATTTTTTTTTTATTTATTTTTTTTTTAAGTCCACTCCAAAGCAGGAAAACAAGCTGCAGACCAAGTGGCTGTGTCAGTGTGACTGTTTGGATCTGACCTTTCCCACCTTCGTACCAAGTACTGCCTGGCTCTGGACATAGCCCAGCAAAACCCCTGGGACCGCTGCAAGCASAATGAATGGCAGCAGCACATTGGGAAGGCTCTCAGCACTTTCACTGGGTGGATTAAGAGCCAGAAATCATATCCTACCTCCTTTCACATTGGAAAAGGGGTGGATCCCACCATGAGACAACCAGTTTGTTTCATCCAGCTTCCAGTTTTCACCAGGGTCCATCTCTGATCCGCAGCATCAAAGATCTGCTTGCAATGCTTCCTGCTGCTCTCTCTGGGGAATAACCAAAAGATACTCTGAGCATCTGTCATGTTGCTAGACCATAGCCAGCTGCTGAGAAGCTCAGCTCAGCAGAGGAAAATCTTGTCAATATTTCAGGAAAAAAAGAAAATAATTTTTAAAAATTGAGGGAAAACCCACATGGCTCACAGGGAACTCTTGGACCAAGGAGCTGCTGACTCTACTCAACTTATTTCAACAAGCCTCCCTACTGCATCAAAAGGCCACCAACACTTAGACCTCCTAAATTTCTGTTAGCAGTCTGATCTACACTTAGAAATTCCTAATCCATCATGATACTTGCAGGGATGGTGTTTTACCTCTGAGTGGTATGGTGTTCCACAAGGACATCCATCAGGGATGTGTGTCTTGGCTTTACAGGCCTAGCCATCAGGTCCTGGCAAGTGAGAGGAGTGGGCAGGCTTGCTGGCCCTTGTTCCCACATCCCAGCTTCTCCATGGACAGAATTTGCTGTCTGGAAGTTTCAGTCAGATATACATTCCAAGGCAATGCTAGCACTGGCCACTTGGCTCTCACAGCTGTCCCAGCCCCAGAGCAGTGGCTCTGAGCCACCAGGGAAGGATGAGGATTATTGAGCAGTTAGCACAGGAGCTCTCCACCCTAAAAAGTTCCTTTCTGGTGTAGACACTAAATTATTTTCCTGATTATCAGTTCTTCAGTGCAACCCACAGGTTTGTTGCACCTGGGAATCCTCATGGAGACATTTTCCTTCCCTTGAAGGAAATGCAATCCCAGATGCAAGCAAAGACTCTGAGAGTAACTCATGGAGAGCATCTCTGCAGAGGGCTTGAGGTTCTCATGGATGGACAGCTGGACATAAGCCAATGGTGTGTGCTCACAGCCCAGAAACCCAACCTCATCCTGGGCTGCATCCAAAGCAGCGTGGGCAGCAGGGTGAGGAAGGGGATTCCGCCCCTCTGCTCTGCTCTGGAGACACCCCACCTGCAGTGCTGTGTCCAGCTCTGGGGTCCCAGCACAATAAGGACATGGACCTGTTGGAATGAGCCAAAAGGAGAGCCCTGACAAGGACCAGAGGACTGGAGCATCTCTCCTGTGAAGACAGGCTGAGAAAGCTGAGGTTGCTCAGCCTGAAGAAGAGAAGGCTCCAAGAAGACCATATAACATCTTCCAGTACCTAAAGGTGGCTTATAAAAAGGTTTAGATTAGATATTAGGAAGAAATTCTTTACTGTGATGGTGGTCAGGCATTGAAAGAGGCTGCCCAGCTGGAAGTCCTCAAGACCAGACTGGATGGGGCTTTGAGCAACCTGGTCTAGTGGGTAGTGCCCAAGCAGGGGTGCTGGAACTAGATGATCTTTAAGGACCCTTCAAAACCAAGCAATTCTGTGATCCTATGGTTCTATGATCCCTCGTGGGGTAGCACATACAGGCATTTAATGCATCCCCAGGCCTTCAGGATTACATGGATTTGGAAGGGAACAGAGTCCTTGTGGTATCAGCAACCTCTAATTTATTAAGGAAGCATACAACAGTGTTGTGATGTAACAAGTTTTTGYCTCTGTTGGAAGATGCTGAAAAGGAGGTGACAAGGATTTTCCCTAGAACTGTCTGAAGCAAACCCAGACCCCAAATGGCAGCAATGGAGCTGATTTCATAGTGAGATGAGACCCACCACACTAGCAACTGGTCATCACTACTCAGCCTCCGACTTCTTATGTCATTATTTGTAGGATTTTTTTGTAATTAATACTGTCACAACCCTAATTCAGGACACTCCTGGGAGAAATAGGCAGAGAGCAGTGGAGGGCCACCATCACACCAGCACCATCTCCTTAGGAAATGAGGCCAAGAAAGAGATGGACGGGCCCTGCCTCCACAGGGAAGCAAAGCATGGCTGAGCCATCCCACTGCATTGGTCAAGCTCTGGKACCTCTCAGCTACCATTTGCTGGCAGGGGCTGCAGGAAGGGGCAGAGCCCCATGCTGGGGCACTTGGCTCCCAGTGGCTCCCAGCACGGCACAGCCCCAGCCCCTGCCTCAGCCCACTGCCAGCTCTCACCAGCATGAACTGGAATGTGCTGGTGCTTCCTCGACTGGCCAGACCTGCAAGAAATCATTTCACACATCCTCTTGCTCAACACCTTAATTGAGTAGAATGAAATACTTGTCTGTATGTGTTTGGTGAGCAGCGAGCAGGACAGGTCATTACATGCGCGGGCAGAGCCGGGCTGGCGTTTTCTGATGTAGCAAATTCACCCGAATTGCAATTAAGAGGTGCTGAGACTTCAGGCAAATTTGGATGGACTAAGTAATTAGTTTAAGCTGAAAGAGAGGAAAAAGAGTCCTGAGAAGAGCAGCAAGGCTCCATCTTGACATTTTAAAAACTGATTTTTTTCTCTTGTTCTTTCAAGTGCTGGTTTTGGCTTGAAAGTGACCTAGTTTGCTTTTTCTTTTCTTTTCTTTTTTCTAATTTTTTTAAGTAATGAAAAGCAGTAAATAATCTCAAACCAGAATGTCTCATGCTATGCTTATGAAAAGAAATCAAAGAAGAAAAGGAACATTCTCCTTTAGGGGGTGATCCAAACCGAAAAGTATTTTCAATTTTTCCCTTCAGCCACTGAAATGAAAAACCTATTATTTGTACAGCTACACTACTGAAAGACATCACTTCCGTGTATACTGCTGGCAATTTCTTCTTTCTACCTGCCAAGTGAAGGGTTTGTCTTCAAGTTCAATAAAAGTATAAGAGAGAAAGAACAAAAGGGCAATTTATCAATGTAGCATAGGAGATAAAATGGCTTTTCCATATTTACTTGTTTCTCTGAAAGAAGGACCCTCAGCTCTTTGCTGGCTGCCCCACTCTGCTCCAAATCATATAGACATGAAATCTTACAGACACAAGTCCTGAGCCCTCATCACACAGAAGGTTAATTGCAGATTGAAACCTTCTGACTTCACTGACATGTAAGGCCTAACCAACTTTAGAGAAAGCAAAGGTCAAAATGTATTTGGGTCAGTAACACCAGCAATGACAAACACCGAGATCATAAACCTCAGTCCTTGCTGTAGCTTTGGGGCATCCATCTCTTCCCTTCACAGCAGAATCTGATGCCAGCAGAGGCTGCTGGTGTCAGGTGTTCAGCACCAGCATCAGAGATGGGTTTGTGGTGCCTGTCTCACCACAGAGCACACACTGTGCCCACTGTCTGCTGTGGCTGCCCAGCAGGATGGGACGGGAGGGAAAGGGATGGGTGGAAACACAGCAGAAGGCCCACTAGCTGCATTTATATTCGTGCTTGCTAAAATACAGAGCTGGAGAAGGAGACATCGCTGCTCGGGCTGGGGTCTCACCAGGGCTGGGATCACAGCTCCAGCTGCTTGAAGGGCTCAGCCTTGCTACAGTSAAAAATCAGCACCCATTAACTCCATCTTTCTAGAAGACAAATCAAATGTGAGATTTTCCAAAGGGCCTGCACTCAGGTTCTGTGTGCAGTCTTCACATAGGGCAAGGGGTGCTCACTTTACACACCTATAGCTTCCACCATTTCTCTGAGGAAAAACATGGTGAGAAAAGAGCCACATTCCTCCTATATCCTGATACACTATTAAAAAATAATAGGGGCTAAATACATTAAGACACGTTTCACTCTGCAGCTTTTACTGTACCAAAAAACAGCAATGCAGATCACAAGGACTGTCCATTTTCAATCTAACCTGCAAATTTCGTCCAAACAGCAGGAAAAAATAGCATAATATTGAAATGACCATTTCACCAATGTTTTACAATCCCTCTAATCTGTCAGGAGTGGCTGCTGGAGCACAAGCCCCGGTTAAGCTTCTCTTCTGGAGCATTTCCAGTTCAAGACAATCTGCCACACAGCCTCTCAGAGCACTCAGCATCTGCATGGGGATTTTTTTTTTTTAGTACCATAAACTGTAGAATTCACATGGCCAGARCAGCAGGAAAATAAAAGTTAATGACCTGAAATTAACTCACACAGAAGAAAGATTAAAGCATCAAACCCTAAATACTACAGCATGCAGGGGCTTGATCTGCTGGACAAGTATAGGCTGGAAGTGTTTGCCCAAACACTGCCCTTAAAATTGGCTCCAGCCACRTGGCTCAGGTGCTGCTCAGTGGAGATGCAGATGCTGTGCAAAGGATCTCACATTTCTCTGAACTATCATGTCTCCTCACATATGGTTCAGCTTTAGAGCTCCAACTGCATCCACCTACTTGACTGGGAGTAAAATTCAGTGGCTCTTCCAGAAGACACAGACTCAGCTACTTCTCCTCTTCTCTGTGAGGAACAAACAAGGGCACAGTGTCACGAGATACTCAATTCAATCTCTTCCAGGTAGATCACACCAGGGCTGGTGATCACTTAGGGCTGGTGATACTCACACACCACCTTGCTGCTCTGAGGCCCCAGAACAGCACGCTGGAGCCCTTTTCATTTAATGATTTCTTGATTTAGATGAACAACTTTTCCAACACTTTGTAGCACCTAAGAGGAGTTCACGTGTGATCCCTTCTGGATAGCACCTGTCCTGGGGAGCCAGACAGTGTGGGGTGCACACAACTGGTTCCTGGGATCAGGGCAGCCCCAAGCCACACCAAACCATTGCTTGGTGGCCAGGCCAGGGCTGGTGACTGCAGAGCCACCACCAGCTTGTAGCAGCCTGGTGTAAGAGTGAGCTTGGGCGGGGATTGCAGCCAGAGAAAGGCCACRCAGCAGCTGAGGTGGTCACAAGCCATAGGAGGTCTGCTAGATGGGGCAGCAGGGAGCACCAARGATGTTAGAATCTATAGAAATTAGAGAGTTTTAAGAAAGCTAAGAAAGCAAGCTTTAAGCAGAAGTTATAAGAACAGATGCTAAAGCAGCAAAAAAGATTTTTAWGCTATGGTGCAGACGTGAGAAATAGAACAATAAGCTTATGTTAGCTTGCCTTCTAAGTTACAACAAGTTTATTTAATGTATATTTTAGAAAGTTAATTATGAATGAGTCTCTGTGCTTAGGCTTTTGTGAACAAGCTATTGTGTTGAGAATAAGCCCTTATTGTTTTAACAAGAATTACGTATGCTTCAATATTATTAGATAAAATTATTGTCAATATGCCYTTTCTCTATGTGATTAGATGAAACTTACTCTGAGTCTGTCTTACGCTTTGCTGTAACGTCAAGTTTCTTTGGCATTCYGTAGAACCAGTGAGCTAGCCACATCATTTTGTCTCCATTGTAAAACAATGTTATGAGACTGATGTGGAAATAAACCTCTCAAAGACCTGATTYCAAGTGTCCCGTCCCGTTTGTGCTGTAAATATACTGCCAGCRTACAAATAAGTTCTTAAAGGCCATATTAGCAAAGGAGAGAGGGGTTCAGTATCCCTGTGGAGAGAGAGGCTGGGACAAGGGAGAAAAATCCATTTCTGTTCATGTTGCAAACCCTGCAGGGGTGGCTGGGCACTGCTAGTGTGTTCTCCAGCAAAGAGAGGGCACTGATCCCAACACATGCTTCCAGGCAACTTTTGGGGTTTGGGATCAATATTCACCACATTAAAGGGATGATATTTGCAGCCAAGGCAGAACTGAGGCTGAGACAAGAAGCAGGGAGTAAAGAAAAGAGCTTGGTCCAGCTGKAGATGAGGAAGAGAGCTTGGCCAGGCTGTGGGAGAAGGTCTCMGGCAGCAGACTTGCACATGGGAATAAATGCTGTGAGACAGATCCTTCTACCTGTGATGTTTCCCAGAGCCCTGCAATAATACAGGGATGGCCTTCCTTTCATCAGGCCTGCGCTGGGAACCTCCCTCCCCATGCTCACCAAAGGGGCCTCATGGTGCCTACACAATAACCCAGACCCTTCCCAATCCCAATGAGTCCAGAGAAGTTAAAGTAYCCCCTGACACATAGTTTCGCCCAGATTGAAAACTGAGTAACTTTTGACAACTTCTGTGTGAAAAAGGCCATGTGCTTGGAATGCAAGGGCAGTGCCAAGGGGAAGTCTCATCACTTGGGCAAGCAGCAGCTGCTCTYGGGCAGGGATCACTGCTCTGTGAGGGCACTGCCTTCCTGCTGCTGTCCATCCACCCAAAGGCAATGTGAGCGGGAATGAGAAGGTCTGAGTGAGCCTTACAGAGCTGAGCAGGGCAGGATCAGGACTTTGAGGGGGACATTACAAATTTGTTTAACCTGGAGCAGCATGGGCACAGTGAAAGGCACAAGGTGATAAAGTTGTTCCACTGTACCCCAGAGCTCAGCCTGACGGCTGCCTTTAATCACCCACAGCTGTTCTTTACTGCCTTGGATGTGCTCTCCTGTAATTAGCCCAAAAGGTGACTAATGAGCTATTTGTTAATGTCATCAATCAAAAAGCTCTTTTTGTAGCTGGTCTGAAAGAGGTTTTTTTAAAAAGCGTCAAGTTTCAGCCAACTGGCGCGGAGCACGATCACAAGCTAATTACATGATCTCATGGCAGTTATCTCRAGCTAATACATCATTAATCTGATCTTACGACAGCTAAAGGAGAAGCCCAGAGCCAAGAAGCACTTGAACACTCTACAGTTCTCAAGACAGGAGCCCTTTTTATAAAAGCTGCAGGTTTACACACAGCAGGCACATGTCAGGGCAAGCTGCAAGTTGTATTGCTCCCTTACCCTGACAAACAAAAACATTCACAAGACAGGAAACACACGATCTCCTCCAAAGRGAACCTTCCCTGAAACATCTCCACCATCCCCCTGACTCAGCTCAGGACTGCAAGGATGACCAGAGAGGGAAGAGGTTCAGGGTCAGGRTCCCAGCATTTCTCAGGAACCCTAAGGCATTTTTGATAAGCTTTCTGTAGGACAAAACCCTYTTGGAGGACTTGTCCCAGTCTGGTCTCAGGGGACAGGTGGGTAGTTTCAGGTCACCTGCATTAATGGGGRTGGGCTAGAAGCCACTAGAAGGGATTCTTATGGCTAAAATATCCTGGAAGCTGATTGCCTGTGAAGATAACTGGCACTAGAAGCCCCTATCTATCCTCTACATCCCTTTGGATGTAAAGGTAGGAGGCAAACCAATAAATAAATTCCTATTGACATGTCATGACTTCGTTTAAATAGTTTACCTCTATCTGTGGACCACCATCCAAACAGATAACCAGAGAAAATCTTGAAAACCTTTGAGAATGACATCCTTAGTTTCAGCCAAACTCTTGAGCAAGGGTACCCCCAAAATGGTCCCAAAGGAGCTGCTCACAAACCTGTCCCAGCCATCTCACAGGTATGGCAGGACATCAGGATCCACTTYGCAGTGCTCCAGGACCACTGCCCTRGTGACACAGTGCAGGAAATGCTGGGTGTGCATATCAATATAGATTTGGGGTGAATTTAAGATCTSTAGGTCCTCCAAGTCACCATGTGGAATAAAATTTCTCCTTCTTACTTCTCTGGTTTTCTTCCAAAATCAGAAAATTGAATTGCAACTCCTTGAAGCAAAGYTTTCATCTCTTTTTGTGTCTGTTGCTGAGCTGTCTGTATTAAACTAGCAGCACCAAATGCCACCACACCTCAGCTCAGCCAGTTATCTTCACAGGCAATTAGCTGCCAGGATATTTTAGCCCTAACAATCACATATCTACTTAAGAGATGATAATTTCTCTGTGCTGTTTCCCTGACCTCTCAGAAAACACACTACTGCCTTGTTTTTTTTCTTTTTTTTCTTTTTTTTCTTTTTTGTAGTCATAGGAGAAAACTTTCCTGTTCCAGCCTCAGTTCAGACAACATAAAAAAAAGGTAACATAGAAATGGTAAATCTTACCTGAAAAAATACCTGTGATTTCTCTGGTGACAAAAAGCCTCTGTGCTTAGGTGGTGCAAGACCAAAGCTTTCCTGGGAAATGTTTGTCCTCTGTTGGGTAAGAGCTCCACCAAAACTATGTAGCCATTGCCTGGACTTGCTTTAGTTTGGGTAGGTAAGTCGGGGGAATTCAGCTGCTCTTGTGTGTTCAAAGAGCTTCAAGATGCTGTACACCACCTCTCACGTTATGGTTCCCACAAGAATGCCAGGTATGTGTCTGTCTTCCTGAGTCACGCAATTATCTCTGGGAAAGTAACCCGTAGAAACCCAGCTGAAAGGGAAAAAAAGCCCCACTGGCTGTCTAAATCCCTTGACAGCCAGAAGTAGCCCTGCAAGGAGATCTTCTCAAAGAGGCTTGGCTAATTCCCACATCCAGAATGCCAAAGCTAGCAGAGATGTTGAGCTGTCTGCTTGCCACCTTCCTCAGCAGTTTGTGGCACCACACATGGGAAGTGCCAAGCAGAAGGAGAAGCCCAGCCTCAAAARCAACTACAGCACTGTAAGAGACAATCTGAAGCTCATTGGATTGCACAGGTTATGGGATGGCCTCTAGCCAGGAGGAAATGTAGGGTGAAATAGTCCCTGATGACTGCTGCTAATGAAGGCTGAGTCATCAGTGACACAGAATGAAAAAATGGTGTGATGCAGCGGTGTCTGGGCTAGTTACATCTTGATAAGGAAGGTGGATGTCTTCCTGGGTTTTCCCTTGATTCAGAAGCACCTGGGGAAAGTGATACCTGGAAAGGGATATCTGCCATGATCAAGTGCCACCTCAGGCAGTCTCAGAAGAGGAATAAATAACGTGAGAGAATGTTACCTCCTTGCAGGTTAACTTTCCAGAGAAGCCACTTGTACCAAGCAGATGGGAGGAGAAAAGGGTGACAATGAAGAGCAAAGAGTGAAGGAAAATACCCTACCTTCTTGCAAGGAAAAATATGGTCTTACCATGGTGAGAATGGCTCCAGCAGATGMTCACACTCTGCAATCTTTTCCCAGAGTTTTCCCATATGATTTCCAACAAGGGCATCCCAGAAGTGAAGCTCCAAATCCTACACGACACACAAAAGCTCACTTGAGCATAGGCAGCCCACACAACTGCAGCAGATGCAAACAGATCTTGGTTTCTGCTCCATCTCCTGAAAGATCATCACTCTCCATCATGTCTCTTGGCAGCTTATGGAGATTATATAAAACTTTGAGCTTGGTTCTTGAGTGCTTCCAGCTACCAGATCAGACAGAAAACCTCACACCTGTGAGGCCAACAGTCCCCATTCCCAGGGCCAGGTGGGCTTCAAGCACCCCTATGTACTGGATGACAAAGAGAAATGTGCTGTGCAGCATTTGAGCCAACTCTGAGGCTTGGCTTTATCACCCCATTCCACTGGCCAGCATTGCCTAAGACATCTGTCAGTATCTGGCTGTGCTTGGCAYCTTCCTGCAGTGCAAGCAGGTTGGGATGCTGCCAGGCACAAGGTGGGTTGCAGACTGCTGCCAGGCACGAGGTGGGCTGTTGCCTGTGCATTCAGGAAGCCAGCAGGTCCAGGAGCAGCAGATGTCAGCCAGGGAAAAAAGACTCTGAGATACCTGGCACTCCCATTCTTTCTCCAATGGCATAGCTCTGGCCACAAAGGAAAGGGCATCCAACCCTTACCAAGAGACATTTTGGTGACTGCCAGCATGGTGCCAGCTGGTGCTGGCTGTCTTGCAGCCAGTATCTGGAGCAGTGAAAGATTCTGGYTGTGCCACCACCTATGCACAGGGGAGGAGCTGAGAGAGCCCTGGCTGTCCTGAGGCCCTCCTCACACCCAGGCTCACTCACCACAGCTGTAGAGCAGCAAGAGCAGAACCAGCAGTGTCAAAGCTCTCCCACCATGCCTCTGTGTCACTGTCATATTTTCTGGAAAAATCCCCTTGCCCAGGATTTTTCTCCTGGAAACCTGAGAARCTTCAGAGAAAAAAGAAAACAGTATTATCTCATTTGCTTCTCCTGTGTTTTGCTGCTTTGGAATGTTGTTTGGAGATTGTTTATCCAACATGTGAATYGCTTTTACTTAATGACCAATCRTGGTCCAGCTGCATCRGGACTCTAGAGARTCACGAGTTTTTCATTAGTATCTTGTAAAGCCTTCTGTAAGCATTTTTTCTGTACTCTTTAGTATAGTTTAGTATAGCATTCTTTAACATRATATATATAATAAAATAATAAATTCGCCTTCTAAGAACATGGATTCAGATTCATCATTTCCTTCCTGCCACAGGGGYCCCTGAAAATACCACACCYCTGATGTGCTGATGCWCCAGAATCCATRCTGGAGGACGGGGGTGCCACCAGRCTTCAACTCTGTAGTGAGAGAAAYTTGGAGAAATCACAGATTGGATAGAAGTCAACTAATGGTCATTTGTGTGATGGAGTCTTTGGGTTAAGCTTCTTTTTTWAAAAAAAATACTACATAGTAGGCTTGTAATTGCAGGGATAGCAAGTCCCGATGGCTTTTCCAGGCCTGTTGACTTGGGGCATGCTCTTACCTTCCTCCCGGCATGTCTGTGCAGGGCTGTGGCCGCCCCACTGTGGCACAGGCTCGTCCTCTCCTCCACAAACATCCTGGGGAGCCAAAACTGCCTTCAGGAGGGTGAGAAGCCAGTGCTGTGTAATTCACGGTGCCCCACCGCTCTTTCGCTGTGAGTCATGAGCTTCCCAGGAGATTTACAGCCAGAGGCACCCATCTGCCTTGAATCAAATGGAGRGGATGGTTTCAGCCCAAGCCAAGCTCCCAGGTGAGTCTGGGCAAGGCAGAGATGAGCAGTCATTGCAGTACATCTCCTGCAGAAAGGTTTATCCACAAAGTGGGTAAACCCACTCTTTCCTCTCTTCTTGCCCTGTACTAGTGCTGGATATCACCAGCCTCCTGCCTCCTGCCCTTTCTCCACATCACCTGAGCCGTGTCCCTGAATGCCCATGTAAAAACCCCTCCCTTGCTCCTTATCCTGCTCACCAGTTCTTCTGAACTGCTGGAAGAAGTCTTCACAATGGGGCCCATCTTCTGCTACACATCTGCATGGATGTAAACACTGCATTCCCCCAAAAGAGTGGAGGAAATAGAGACAGAAGATCATACCAGTCAACAGGGYGAGAGGGGTTGTCCCAGTGTTGCTGGAAAATTATCTGAAAACAGACATTCTTTCCCAGGAAAGCCTTTCTGGGCCTAACCTCACAGGGCAGCTCAGGCATGAGTGAGGCTGGGGGTAGATTGTCCACATCACGAACACTGGTGGGATCCTGCACAGCCACCTCATGAGAAGCAGTGGAGTTTCCTGGCTGAGGGCTGGTTTGTCCCAGTCCCCATGCCTAGACCATGCCATGTCTGTAACGCTGTCTTATTCACAGACATTCTGGCTTGCCTTTTCCAGGGAGAGGAGGAAGGTGGGACTGGTGGTAGGAAGGAGATAAGTCCCAGGGCAGGTGCAGGCAGTGGGGAGTGTCAGGTTACTTGTGGGGCAGGCAGAGATGGGCAGCAGTGCCTGGGTTGTTCAGTGATGGGAGTCAGAGAAGAAGAGTTCTGTCTCATTGAGACCCTGACAGACAGCAGAGCCATATCCACCATAATTTTCTCCYTGATGAAGGATGGGACAGGCTGAGGAAGCTTCTTTGATCAAGTATCCACATACATCCTTCAGTGCAATTGAGCTCAGGAAGAATCTCTACTGGCAGGTAGGAAACACTTTTTTTTGTAATATTTTCCGGAGGATTGGTTTAGACAAAAAATATTTACAGCTCCCTCTTCAGAGAAACTTGCTTTTGGGACAATCTTTCTGTGCTGAACAAAAGTGGAACTCTGAAAAGAAAAACACAGAGGGAATCCAACCAGCCTCTCACTGAATTACTTTCCTCAGGATCAGACAAGAGCAGAAAAGAGGTCGGTAAGGTGGTGGTGATGTTGGTGACTATGGGAGGAATTGATGGCAAATTCCTGTTGGGTGTAAGGATGTCTCCTTGCACCCAGCAGTTTGGTGCTAGTTTATGAGGGTGTGACGATCTCTGCCTCTGGAGTCAGCCATAGCACAGACACCTAATGTCTTGCCACTGGGATCACAGAAGTGCAGCCAACAGTTGCTTTCTGCTGACCTTCTCCTGGCTGCCTGCTCTTCCCTGTGAGCTGTGTGGTGGGATGCTGTGGTCACTTCCTACTTCATTTTCTCTGCAGGTCCCTTCTCCAGTTGCAGGAGGATCTGGATGCATCCAGGGCAGAGCCCCACTTGACACAAGGCTCCATCTACCCATTGGTGTGGGGGAGCCCGGGCTGCTCCCAGGATATGAGACTGGTGCAATTATAACCCCACCATTACTGACACTGAGCAAGATTTTGGCCACCAGTCTTATCTAAGGCATGGTGGTGGGTGAGTCCCTGTAAGCAAGCCCCTGCCTCATTCTCTTTGGTTCTCATGAAAAACTAGAGAGGACCTGATGCTCCACATGAGAACAAACCCAAAAGCTGAAACTTCTAAATATCTCAGTAAAGAGAAATGCCATTTTCCAGCCAGGTCTACTTGCTACATAAGAAAAAAACCTGACTCCACCAGAAAAACATCAGCATTGCAGCAGCATTTGTTCCAGCTGAAATTTGAAGCACATCATCTCCTTTCCTCTCAGTAACTCCTTTCAGGGCTCCTAAGTATTTGTTAGACTTTTATTTTGTATCAATAAGGGGGTTTCAATTTGTGCGTGTTATGTAAACTCTCAGCAAGGAACCAAAGTAACAATTATCCACCCCCTGGTTCGCTGATTCACAAGAGACTCTGACGAACGCGGATGCCACGCAGCCAGCATGAGCTATTGGTGAGGAACAGCCGTAAAAAAAGTGTCTGCTCAGGTCAATTATGGAAGAGCAGCATCTGACAGGATGCGTCCAGCTGCATCCTGCAGAATGAGACACCTGGTGATTTAATCATCCCTTGAGGTGGTATTACTTTCATATGCACATTACTGAAAAATTCATCAGCAATCCAACTTTGGTGGTAGCACTTCTCAAATGGAAACAGCTCCAGGTGTGGGGCAAAGAGAAACCTAATCCAGTCAATAATATTTTCCCTGACTTCAAGAAATGATGGAGTGGACCCCCCATTTGCAGCAAAATGGACAGTGATAGCTCTTTTTTTTTACTATATGGTACCAAATAACTGCCCTGCACTTCCTAATAGTCAAGAAGACACCTCCAGTAATACTGATATGTTTGTGATGGTGCAAATAAGCTAAAAAAACCTTCCTGTGGCTTTACCATGCACTTCATTGTAACAGTCAGTCCTACCCACATTGGCCATTATGATTCTCTAATCAGAAGTATCGTGGCTATGAACTCTTTTTGAGGTTGCTTAGGAGGTTTTTCCTACCATGAATAAACAAAGAATAAGCTTTCAATTCTATTAAATACATTAATTTTTGCCTGACTCCTCCCCCAAAGAAAGCAACTGCTCTCAGGGCTTTTTCTGTTCTTATGCCAGAAGCATTCTTAGTAGGTCTGAGCAAATTGTGGGCACCTTCTTCTAGGGTGTGGAGCAATTCCATGTCTCTTCCCCAAAAGATGGTGTGACAGAGGCTGCACTTTCCCTTTTCTTTCCTCCTAGTAAGCCACTACATTTAGGCCTCCTCCAAAAAATTGTGGCAGTCTTTGAAAGCCTCCATATCTCAGTCGTGTCTATCCACAAAAACAGACACAGTCCCTTGCAAACCCATATTCTCCTCCCCTATGGGGACGCTGAACCACATTGAACATAAGAATGGATTATCTGCAACACCAAGATCTAGGCTTTTCCTTCAAGATTTTTTCATGATGGATGAAACATTGCGTATGTTCCATGGGTGAGGCCCAAAGGAGACCAAATCTCCCTCTTTTCCCCCACRAGCAAGCTGTAACAGCCTGTTCTTGGCTGTCTGTGCCTTGGGCTGTGCCAGTGGGTTTTCCATTGCTGTTTTTTTTTTTTTTCCCAGGCACTGGAGCTTGCCCACCAGTCTCTGCAGTTTTCCAAAGAGCTGTCATTTGTGTCTGCAGTGGCCAGGATGCACAGAGACCTCAGGGATGGTCCCTACCCGTGGAAGTGTCTTGTCCCCTCAACACTTGGACTCATGAGGATCCGCTGCAGCTCCTGTGGCCCCTGTGCTCACCCTCTGCCTCCCAATTGCCAGAAGAGTCAATATTTCCCTGGAAAATATAAACAAATMATTTTTTTTYCCTTTTTCTCCCCTCATTTCAGGAATGTACCACTTTCAACAAAACTTCTGCCAGGAAAAGTTTCTTAGGTTGGAACTTTCAGCCCTTCTGTGGAAAAACCACCTGGGAGGCGGCAGCAATCAGCGGTCATGGCAGGACAGTGGGGGGACCTCAGCTGGCCTGTTTCAATGCAGGTCTCTGACCTGAGCTTCCTACATCCTTAACCCCTTGGTTACAGCCTTGGGCTCTAAGTCTTCTTCCAACAAAACTAATAAATCAAAAAACATATAGATGAGATTTGATCCTCCTATTAAGCTGGGGGGAGGGGAGGGGCAGGGAGGGAAGCTATATAAAGCTCAAGAAGTGTTTCTTCCCAGCCTTAGCTCAGCCTGTTTAACTCCCAGGGTAAGTTCTCCACACRTTTCCCGTGATGCTGCCTGTCCCAAGCCAAGATCCCGCTATCTGCACCCTGTGCAGCTCAGCTCTGGGGGATGAGAAGGGCTCCAGGGGGTATTTAACAGCCTGCAGCCAGACTGAAATGCAGAGGTGATGGATGTTCTGTGCTAACTTGGCTCAGCCCTTCCACCATCCCTGTCCTGCCCAGGCAGCAAAACATCACATGTGGCTGGGACTGCTTTTCCCTACCAGCACCGAATGAGTCCATCCTCACAAACAACCATGCCCCACCAAAACATCTTCATGGCAAAACTCCCRTTCCTCACATCTCATCCTTATCACCWGTTCTTCTGAACTGGTGGTGGAAAAATCTTGTGCTAAACATCTGCCCAGCTGCAAGCATTGCACTCCTCTGAAAAAGCAGACAAATGGAGAGAGAGGTTTGCACCAGGCAATGGGATGAGGAATTCTGTGGCTATCTAATTCTGTCTGATAACAAGACACTTTTCCCTAAGAAAGTCTTTCTGGCCTTCACTTCTCAGGGAGGAGCTGAGYGGGAGCAAGTCCATATCCTGAACACTGGTGGGGTGCTGCATCATCCCTCTTGGGTTCAGGAAGGGAAGGAGTGAAGYGGATGGGAAGCTGGTGGGGACCTGCCACCTATCTAGCATTTTTGTGAAACAAGCCCTTTGTTTCCCTTGTTTTCCTTTAGCCAGCACCCAAAGTCAGACAGGTATCTCCAGCACCATCCAACATTTTGTTTTGAACAGAACTTTATCTTCTTTACTTTGCCATTTTACTGACAAAACCAACAACAGAAAGTAGCACTGATTTGGATACACACCCAAGTGTGTTTCCTTTCCTCTTCCAAATTGTCAGTTCAGCAGCCAAACCAAACACAGCCATCCCCCTGCCTGCTCTCTGACCATCACTGCACCAATAAATAACAGCGCTCCATTTCCAGCTTACCTTRAGAGGTCTCTCCTTGCAGTGCCAGCTATATCCAGCTCTCCTGTTGTGAGTTTTCCCAGCCCCAGAATCTCCTTCCCCCCAGCTGCATGGCTGACCCACCTGCACAGAGAAGATTTAGGGGTCTCTGTTACAAAACTGGGCATTGKGTGCCACTGCTTGGGACAGGATTCAAATCTATGTGGTGGTGAAGTTATTCTTGGTTTACATCAGTGTGTGTGGGCACAGGACTCTGCAGGGAGCTAACACGAGCCTTTGACATCACTGGTTAAATTTAGGGAATTAGCACAGTCCTAAAATTCTCCGGAGGGAAGCTACAGCCAGGCTGACAAGGTTGCRCCCTGCAACCACCTGCCACCCAAGCACAGGGCAGGGGATGGAGCCAGGAGTCTCTATGCCAGCCCCACTGCCATGCTGCATCATCCATTCAAAAATAACCCCCCATCAAGGGGCACTCAGCTCTGCTGCAGCACAAAAGCAGACAGCCTCCTCAGCCTTGCCCAGGACATGGACAAAGGGACCCCTCCTGAAATCCCACAGCCCCATGGAGCTGCTGGTCCTTGCTCTGCTGGTCAGGGTGGGCGGTTGTGGAGTGACAGAGGTGTCCTCACATGGTGGGGGTATGGCAGGGGAGGTAAAGCTGGGCAAGTCCCAGCCCATGGACTCCTCCAACACCTCRTGCAGCTGGGAATCCCTGCCCCCGAGGATGCTGCAGCTCCCACAAAGTAGAGCAGCCACAAGAGGAGAGGACCTCCAATGAAAAGGAATGGGTAAAAGTCACAAGAGAGGCAGCCTCCCCCGAAAGATGCAGAGGAAACTAAAACCCAAGAGGAATCTCTGAACCCCAAGTCTGTCTGATGTTTGTAGAGCTGGGTGGAAGGTGTAGCTGTGTAATTGCAGTTCAGGTTGCTTTTGGCAACCTCAGTCCTGCCAGAAGATGGCTCCTGCAGTTCGTGGTGTCTTCCATACACATCTACTTTTCTCTTGATTCTTTGCAGATTCTTGCAAAAGCCTGTCTAATCTCTGTGTGAAGCACATCCCAGAAAACTATTGCAATAATAGCTTTGAATTTTCACATGCCTTCTGCGCGGAGGTTGTGAGACACCCAATTCAACAAGACCTGAAGCAGCAGCTCTCTGTTTCTGAGTGTACCATCTTGCACCAGCAACTGCCCTGCTTTGCTGCAGTCTTGCGGCACCTGAGCAATGGAGACCGGAGATTTTGGGTGTGAGGAAAGAACATCTGTTTGTTTTCCTGAAGGAGAAGCTCTGCAGCCACCAAGCAGACGGTGAAACCGCAGCCAAGGAAGCGCCTGATTCCAAGGCAGGCGTGAGAAACAAGAGAACCCTTAACAGCTTTCTCAGTGCTCATCACTAGCCTGTGCTAATTGCAAAAGGCAGTGGAGCCAAGCAGGCTGATGGCCCTCAAATCCAGCCTCCTGGTTTTGGCATTAATGCTGCCTAAGAATATGCTAATACAATCTGTAGAGCTTACTGTTACTGTAGTGAAACCTTTTTCAGATCTTAATCAGATTTATTGGATATGTGGGAGGGCTGCTGAGAGTGTTTCCAAATTTCCCTGTCTCGAGGAAAATCATCCCCATAGCTTCAGCTTGTAAAACTGTGCCATGCTTATGGGAGGTGGAAGGTTCAAGTCCAGGGTATTCCCTCCACAGCAGAGAGCAAACAGGCCCTTATCAGCACTGTACAGTGGAATAATATGCCCGCTGCATCAGGAAAGATGCATTTCTACTAGTTCTCAAATAGTTGCAAAATTCAAATACTTTCCAGAGAAAAGTCCAAAAGTTTCACTCCTGGCATACAAACACCTGAGATCTTCAAGGATCAGGTACCATCACTTTCATTTTCTTTCCAACACTCCTCTTGTGCATCCAGACATTAATTTACAGGTTTCACAACCACTTTCATTGTGCATCATTAGGCCTTCAAAGTCTGTGACCACTGAGGACATCTGCTGCAATTTGACTCTCCAGCTAACAAGAAAGACACGGCGTTGTTCTCAGATCAGTCATCCCTCTGCCCTTTGTTGTTCCCACTTTGATTAATGTGCTTTCTTTGATGCTGCTCAGGGACACGTTACAAGCACCTTCATCTTCCCACCTCCCCCTGCAGCCCCTGAGCTCACCAGCCATTTCCACCAGGGCAATTACCTCTGCCAAAGGACACCTGATTCTACCTCACAGCTTTCATGTCCAAACCTTTGAACATAATGAACTCGATGGTGATTAGTGTAGATCCAAGCACGCCTTGTGAAGAGCCATGGTGGTTATTAACATAAAAGGCACTCGTTACATTATCCTAGAACCAGATAATGCCAGAGCAGAGCTTCTGYGCCATCATAGTCCACAGCTGTCTGCCACAAGGAATCACATCAGGAGATTGTGCTGAAGCAGCTGAGGTAGATCTCACAGCTAGTTTCATCCTCTATATCCACTTCTACTCTCAGAAGGATGTTTTCATCTTCTCATGGTTAAGGACACTCTTCTCATTTCCAGTCTAAATACATTCATGGGCAGTTTATATCCATTTGTTCTAAAACCTATGTTCTCTTCTAGTTTAAATAGTTTGGTCCCATTCCCTTTTCTAACMCAGGAATCTATTTTTGATAGAGCGACTGCAACCAGTATATACAGCACTAAGCTGTTTTATACATTTTGGCTGGTATGCCCTAAGGCTCTGACATGTAAATATTCATCTGCTTAATTCTATTCTAGCATGTAGGTCTATCAAAATTAAAGATACTACTTGGAAACCAAYGAAACATAACTTTGCAAGAAAATTGGTTCTGTAATTAGCTGCATCTATGTGTATTCTGCAACGAAAAAGTATGTTCTTCCTTTCAAAAGTATAATAACATGTATTTTCTGTTAAGAGAAATGAATATCCTTTGATTTGACTTCTTTCATTATGAAATTACAGAGCCCTATGACAAATTAATACAATTACTAAGGTTTAAAAGATGTCACAAGCATATCTGAAGCTGAAGTGCTTTTACGYTAACATTGTGTGAAGTAATACAAAAGCAAAACCAAAACCCTTCATCCAGAAAAACCCTTCATCCAGCAAGATGCTAAGACAGCAAAGAATCTACATCTTTAATGATAACAGTTCCTTCTTGCTCAGTGTGCAGCACTCTGTCATTTCTGATTGCTAAATATGGATTTTGTATGCAATTTAATAATGAAAAGCTAAGAAAACYGTGGCCAAGTCAACACCATATCACCCATAAAAGTAGAATATGTGCTGGTTTTACCTACACATGGGCTAGCCTGTAGCWGACAAAAATGCATTTATTGAGTGATAGAGCAACAAAAACCTCCCACCAGCTTCACCTACACAGTACCTGGGCACAAAACTTAATTATTATTCTGCATTATAATGAACTTCTGATACAGAAATACCTATTTCAGATAGAACTGCTTTGCTGTTTTTACCAAGATGAATTCCTAACTCTGAGTGCACAAGCACAACCTCAGCCTGTAGTAACTGGCAATATGATGTTTCAGTGCAGAAAATGAGCTTGGCTTGTGCAATCATAGCGAGCTCTTTCCTCTTCTAACCTGTGTGCTGGAGCATAAAGTGAGCTTCAGCAGCTCCTTCCATGTCAGTTCATTTGATTTCTCTCTGTGTGTAGGGATAGACAGAAATCTTTCTCATTGTCCCATTTTCTCATTCTCTCTTTCCCCTGGCCCAGGGTTAGACAGCTGGCTTGTAGGCAAACACCTTGGCTCAGGTGTCAGCCCTGTGAAGCTGCATCCAATGTCCGCTGCTGCATGAATACCCTGATCAAACAGTGTTTGAAGTCCCATCCTCAAGGACTTCTCTGGCAGTCACACTCCTTATTTTATCCCAGATCAGAGAACTTATGGGATTTTATTTGTCAGGCACGTGTGTAACTCAGCTTAGGGCTCACTTCCCCTGTACTTCTGTCCAGTGCTTTCAGCWGTGCAACTACCAAGCCAGCCCCAGACTCTCCCCCTGCTAGCAAACCYCTGCCTTTCTAGCTCATAAAACAGTCTCCATATTCCCAGAAAGATTTTTTTCTTATTTTCAAGTAGTTTTCATGAACAGTGACCTGCCTTATCAGAAGGCATGAGCATTTCCTAAGGATGACTCAGCCAAGCAGCCCACCAGCTCTCCCAAAACAGATGACTATCCCACCAGAGGTGCCCATTCTCCTCCACTGATTAAAAAGAGAGCCTAAAGCAAGTACTTTAGACTTGAATGTATTATTTCTGAATGTCCTAAAGCAGAGACCAAAATTATTTCTTCCCCCCCCAAAATGGATTTACAACAGCTGGCTACTTTCAAAATTTTCTAACCAGGAAAGGGTCCACAAATAGGATTAGCTTTACCTGTTTAAAGCTCTAAAATTCATCCCAGGAGAATGGAGGAGCCTAGTTTCAGGATGAAATTAATGACACAAAATTCCTGACTTGGAATGATTTGATTCACCCTCAAAAGCTGCATCCCTCTCTCATCTCACTGACACCAGCAGATGGACAGTCGAGATGAGCCAGAGCTGGGAGAAGGAGGCCACCACCTGCAGTCCCTGTGCCCCAGGAGAGCTGGAGCTGGGGCACCTTGGTCAGCTTTGGTTTGTGTTTCTTGTGTTTAAAGGCTGTGATCCTTTAAAGTCTTATGATGTCTCAAACTTCAGGCATATTTCCATGGCAGTTCCCAGTGACAGAGTTGCAAAGCTAAATTAGGCAGGCACACGTCCCTCCTGTGCCTCCTAGGTGAGGCGTGCTGATGAGCTAGGAAGGTTTGCTCAGGAAGAGATRGTGTTCTGCAAACTGTGTTTTCTCCTGGCATTTTTAGATGCTCTGTGGTTTCCCTTTGGGCATTTTCTCATCTGTTTTTGCTGCTGGCATGTTCAGGCAGACTGAWGTGTCAGTGAGCATGGCAGAGGGATGCTGCATGTGGAGCTGCATCTGCACAAAGCAACAGCCAGCTCCAGAGAGAAACGCTGCCCTACAGACCGGTGTGATAGAAAAATTTGCCTGCTGTTAAACAAAAATATCACAGTGAGTCATCCACAAAACTCTAGGGAAACAAGCAGGACATTGTGACTATTCTCTGGGCTGCAATTAGCAGATGATTTTAATAAACCTGAAGTTACCAAAGCCTAGAATCACAGAATATTTTGGGTTTAAAGAAACTTTGAAGACCATCTAGTTACAACGCACCACACCAGGGGCAGGGACACCTTCCACTAGACCAGACTTCTCAGAGTCCCATCCAACCTGGCCTTGAACACCTCCAGAGATGAGCCATCCTCAGTTTCTCTGGGCAACCTGTGCCAGTGCCTCACCACACAGAGCATAAAAAATTTCTTCCTTACATTTAATCTAAACCTGCTCTCAGTCAGTTTAAAGCCATGGCCCTTTGTCCTATCAGTATCTGCCCATGTAAAAAGTGATCTCATGGTGATGGATCAGGTGGAAAACGCAATTTCTTTCCATAGCATGGATGTGTCTCTGTCGTCTCTGTCTCTCTMTCACACACACATGCATTTTCTTATCTTTCTCTATTCTCCAATTCTTGTTTTTGCACTATGCCAGTGGCTTCAGTTCAAAGACAATTCACACTTTCTCTGCTTCAAAGTTATTTTTGCTTTACAGYTCTGTGACTGCAGGGACCATACCAGTTTTCCCTGGCACTTTACTGTGGAGCTTCATAGAGGGTTGCTTCAAACACAGGAGCTGCAGTTTTGTAGCTCATCTGCAGATGACCTCCTCTGGAGGAACAACATGGGTGAATTCCCTGCTTTGACCTCAGCCTTCTGCATCTGCAGCCAGGACCTGGAGGCAGATGCCCTTGGCCACTTGAACCAAAACAGGTGGCAAAGTTTTACTGTTTGACTCACAAATTCTATGACAGCCACTCTTGTCAGTGGTGTGCACACCTAGGGTGGTGCTACTTTAATTAAACCAGTGTAATGCTGCATGTTTAAGCAGATACACCTTTTAGTTTAGCACTGGACATTTGGCATGACATAGCTGGGTCCATACTCAGTTTAACAGAGTCAAAAACAGGCCTCCAAAGACCAAACTCTTGTAATATTTAGAGTAAATACCATGGGCCTCATTCTCCTCTGTTTTACTCTGTTATTTATATCACAGTAATTGCACCATTTACTTCAGYCATGCTTCTAAGCCTGAGGAGGGAGGGAGATGGGCTCACACATGCTTTATATCTTGTCTGGTTGAAGTTACAATTGCTAAAAGCAAAATTGGTTTCTGTTTTGATTTCCCAGAACATATTAAAACAAAGCAGGCAGYGGATATTGGCGTGATCCAGTCACCAGTGGTGTCCCTCAGGGGTCTGTGCTGAGGCCAGTTCTGTTCAGTATTTTTATTGATGACATGGATGAGGAGATTGAGTCTTTCATTAGCAAATTTGCAGACRACACTAAGCTGGGAGCGTGTGTTGATCTGTTGGAAGGTAGGAGGGCTCTGCAGACAGACCTGGAATGGTTGGATGGATGGGCAGAGTCCAGTAGGATGGAGTTTAATAAATCCTAGTGCTGAGTCCTGCATTTTGGCCACCATAACCCCCTGCAGTGCTACAGGCTGGGGACGGTGTGGCTGGACAGTGCCCAGGCAGAAAGGGACCTGGGGGTGCTGACAGCCAGCTGAACATGAGCCAGCAGTGTGCCCTGGGGGCCAAGAAGGCCAAGGGCATCCTGGCCTGTATCAGGAACAGTGTGGCCAGCAGGAGCAGGTAGGTCACCCTTCCCCTGCACCCAGCACTGGTGAGGCCACACCTTGAGCGCTGTGTCCAGCTCTGGCCCCTCGGTTTGGGAAGGACCTTGAGACACTCGAGCACATCCAGAGGAGGCAATGAGGCTGGGGAGGGGCTGGGAACACAAACCCTGTGAGGAGCGACTGAGGGAGCTGGGGGTGTTTAGCCTGGAGAAAAGGAGACTCAGGGGTGACCTTATCACTCTCTACAACTCCCTGAAGGGTGGCTGTAGCCTGATGGGGTTGGTCTCTTTCTCCAGGCAACAACTGACAGAACCAGAGGACACAATCTCAAGCTGCGTCAAGGGAAATATCGGTTGGATATTAGGAAAAAGTGTTTTATTGAAAGAGTGATAAAGTATTGGAATGGTTTGCCCAGGGAGGTGGTGGAGTCACCATCTCTGGATGTGTTTAAAAGAGGACTGGATGTGGCACTTGGTGCCATGGTTTAGTTGAAGTGCTAAATTTATGGGTTGGACTCAATGATCTTGAAGGTCTCTTCCAACCTAGTGATTCTGTGATTCTATGATGAGTTTGAAAGACAAATCATCTGAGAATGGTGCTGAATGTGAAGAGMAATTTTGTATTACTATAATATTCATCACTTTCTGGAAGATCTGAGATAGAAACCTGAAGAAATCAGCCTGGATTCCTCTATTTTGCTGTGTGATAGAGGAAAAATGCCTACTGACTAGAAATGGGCATGAAGAAATTATATTTTTATTAAGTGCCTGCACACTTGCTGCTTTTGGAAATAAAAAGCATTTTACCTTAAGTGCTCATATGTGCTGAAAGCCAACGTGCCATGTTCTAATACAAAATGAAATATGACCTTTTAAGAACCCTTAAACTTCTGAAGAGTAAATGCTAAATCTATATATAATCCAAAGCATTTCAGCTAAATTAGATGCTGGATTCAAACCTGTCCTGAATAAAACCATTCTCACATTCTTTTTTTGGCTTTTTTTATTCCCTATTGTTAACTAAAAGACTTCTGAAATTTTTCTGTTATTAGCCAGCTTAGTGCAGGGGTAAACCTGCTGTCAGAAGCAGAGTGGCTGCTGTTCCCATGCCCATAAGCAGCTCCAACAGCCAAAGTGCTCAAGGGCTTGATCCAGGCAGGAGTGGGGTTTCCCAGAATCAGATCCTTCTAGACCCAGTTCTTGCCTGGGACTGCCAGGAMAAAGTCTGGATCAGGTCATGGATAAAATGCAAGGTGAGATATTGCAAGGTGATGTTCATTTCCTGGTCCTCACCACCTCTGCTAGTTAGCTGCTGGCTGAAAAGTTAAGCTATTTCAATAAAAAYGTAAAGTATTGGATACTGCTGCATGAAGTTCCATAGTTTTCCTTGACCCACAAACTACTCTTCTGCAATGTTACCAGGGAATAAAAACATTGAGTCAAAACCACTTTTATGATGTTAAAAATCCCACTCCTATTTTGAAATTAATAGACTTACTTGAAAAGAATTTTAAAAGGAAGTACACAAGTGCACATACTGCCTTGGCAGGAAGTGTAATATACGTGTATGTGTTAAATAGCACCACTGATTTAAAGAAAGTCTGATCCAAATGGGCATGGCAAGATAGCAAGGACTTAAATAAATCTGGATTTTGAGAGAGCTTTTACTGATGTATTACTAAGGACAGATACCCTTTGGCCTTGACAGTTCTCAGTAAACTCATGCAATCCCTTCCCCTTCACTCATTCTTGAAAATAATTTCCAGAAAGTCTTCTTACCATTTAAGACAGTATCAGCTGTTCACGTGTCAGTATTTAAACTCATAGTCATATATGGCTCAGGTATCCTATAACCATCTTGTGGAAAGTARTTGGGGAAAGACCTTGGACCAGCATATGGACAAAACACAGGGAGATTGACAAACACAGGGAATAGCAGAGGTGGGCAAATGTGGATGCCACTATCACCAAACCACCTCTAAATTAAATTAYGAACTTGTTACCTTCCTAATATTTGAAATATAAGCAGGAAATACACAAAATACTTCCATTTGAAATGTGTGACATCATCTTTTCATCCCCTTGGATTCATCACCTGAGCGTCAGTGCTAATAATACAGAAAATCCAAACCGCGGTAGGAGTGTTCTTCAGTGCCACATTTGTATGGCCAAAGGCTGTGCTTCAGACGGGGAAACAGTTTGGACAGACACTCTGTTGTGTCCATCAAGGCTGGATGGAAAATATGCAAACTTCTTGCAGAAAAGGCTTAGTCTGAGTTTGTCTTTGCAAGCCGCGTGTTTTGGGAGCCAAGACTGCACAGCAGGCCTGCTGAGCACAGCCCTCCTTCAAGTCACGGTGGGGGCACAGCAAGAATACAAACAACATTTGAGTTTCACAGACTGAGACCAGAGCAAGACCTGCAGCACTTCCTCCATTTCCAGCCCGCGTGTCAGGGGGTTTTATGTGTTCATCTGTTACTGCACCGCACAGCGTTGACATCAGGGCTCATTTTCCAAAACACCTGTGCCAGGGCCTGTTTCCTTACCTTGGTATCCGGATTTACAACGGAATGAGTTCAGCAAAAGCTTCWACATAATATATTTTTGTAATTCAACGTTCATATGCATCAAAAATATTCCTATGATGCAATGGAACTTTATTTCTTAAGAACTGTTTGAAATTTCATGTAAGCWGACCCTGAATAAATGCTGTAAATGGAAAAGTGACCTTGAAAAGAAACCCAGAAGTCAAATGTATGTGCCTGCAGAGTAAGATGTGGTCTATTTATGCCCCAYATCTCGGGGCACTAGTGGGGGTTTGCCCCTGGACACCAGAATCTGTATTTAAATGTCATCATTCCTGATGCTCTGCTACCCTGGGCAYACAAAGTCCTCAGCTGTTCTAATTTAGAGAACATATTATTCCTCATTTTAAACATAAACCCAGAGGTTTTTCCCTCACTAATGAGAAGGGAAGTGAGAGATGTGGAACAAGACTTTACTAGCAGCCTTGAGATTCCAATGAGATTTCAGAAAAWCATTTTTACAGTATGATGTTATTCACTTCACTGGGCAGAGAAGTCAGGCAGGCAGCTCCAGGCTTGGCTCCCCGTGGCTGCTCTGTCTCCCTGTGCGTGGGCATAGGATGCTCACAGGCCAACCAGACCCTGTGAAAAAAGTATTTGAGAAAGTAAATTATCATTTCTTATCTACACCAGTGCTTCTTCCTTTTATTTTTTCCCTGTACACAGGGCTGCTGTGGAATTGCTCTCCCCATCACTGGTGGCCATAGACCACCCAAGGTCACATTCTGCATGTTCAGCCAGAGGCTCGATTTCACATTGAAAACTGTATTTTTGGACATGATATATATATATATATAGCTGGTGGAATGACAGCTGTTTTTTATTATTTTTGGACTAAACGTGTCTAAAAGCTCCTTAAAACTCAGCTGAGGAGCTGGCATGACACCTTCAGGATTCCTCTTCCCACCAGCAATAGCTGGATGCTCTCTGAGGCTGCTGCTTCTGCATTCCTGAGCCCTTCCTCACCCCACCTGGGCTAACCTGTGGTGGTCAGTCACCTGCACTGCCCATGTCTGCCCACAGAACTGCCCTGCCTTCCTCAGCCACRGCCCCCATAGGGCTGAAAAGCAGGGCTGGCAGCAAAGCAGCACCCTGTTGTGGTTCCTGCTGCAATGTCCTGATGAGATGCTGTGCAGAGATGTCTGCTGAATCTCCTGCTCTCCTGCCTGCTGACATGGACCAGTGGGATGCCTGCAGTGATGCCTGCAGTGCCACTGGGGTGGTGCCTGGTGGGATGTCAGCTCTGATGCACACTGAGGCACCATGGTGGGATGCCTGCTGGGATGCCTTCTACATTTAGCCATCTTTCAAGACAAGTGAGACCAAACATCTAAATATTTGTAGTTTGTTTTTCCTTTACGACAGTGCACAGAGTGTGTGCTCTGTGTAGATAAGCAAAAGCATTTAARTTTTTGTGTTTACAGGCTCTGTCTTGTTCTRGAAGGAATGGTCCCAAATGGTTCAGGCTCCACAGCAATGCTCCTAGCCAGCCCTCTCCAAGGCCCTCAGTCTCCCCTGAACATTAGCAGAGAAAGAGAAGCTACTTAGATTATTTTATATTAGATTAGGTATCTTAGAGTCTTCCCTGCAACTATCAGTGATGCTCTTCACAGCCAGCAGCCCTTCACAGGGACACTAAGAACAGGTTCAGAGAGAGGCACATTCCACAGTTTTTCAGCAGTTGCAGCCTTTCTGGGAAGACTTTGCARTGCCTGGCAATGTCCCCCTTCCCCATGCCCACTGCTAGCCTGGACAGGGCAGCTTGCCCCATATCCCAGGTGATTCACCAGGGACCTCATGGAGAAAGCTGTGTCTTGCTCAGCTCCCCCCAGGCTCCCYTTGTGTCACTGTCATATTTTTGGGAAAAATCCCTTTGCCCAGGATCCTTCTCCTGGGAAGCTGAGAAGCCTCAGAGGAAAATGAGAATAATAATTATCTGCTTGCTTCTCCTGTGTTTTGCTGCTTTGGAATGTGGTTGGAGATTGTTTATCCAACGGGTGGTTGTTTGACTGGTTTCAAGTGAAATGTTTTTACTTAGTGACCAATCACCATCCAGCTGTGTCAGGGCTCTGGAAGCAGTCACGAGTTTTCATTATCACTCTTTGTAGCCTTCTGTCTGTCTCCTTTCTCTATTCTTTAGTATWGTTTTAGTATAGCATTCTTTAATATAATATAATAGCATAAAATAATAAATTAGCCTTCTAAGAACATGGAGTCAGATTCTCAATTCCTCCTTCWTCCTGGGGACCCAGCAAATACCACACCCTTGGASACCTGAAAGGAGCTTCAGCAGCAGCAGCACTGCTTGTGCCCACAGCMCCTGTGCTGCAGGAGGTGGAGGAGCATTTGGGTRTTATGAAATACCCAAATGCACGCTTCTTCCTTGCATGATTTCACAATATATGGCCTGTTACATTACCTATTTAATACAGTTTCTTGGCCATTAAGGTCATTATTACACTTCACTCTAAAATTGCACTGGCAGCAATGCAGAACTGCTGTGAGAAACGGTGGAATCAGATTTATGTGAATCAGTTRAAGAGAAATTCTGCAGTTGTATTTTTCTCTTCCAGGAGGAACATGTATTAGGAATTACCTTTAAAACCTAAGACTACACGTGTAAAATTTTTCTATATGCAATTTATTCTATTTTTAATGAGCTGTGATATCTTAAAGCAATAAAAAGAAGTTAAWATGGATTGCTATGCACCCTTTGCAATGTAACTAATGACTTCGTCAGCAAGTTCATACTGGAATTTTAATTTATATCTGTAGTTTTAAAAATATGAGAATTTCTGTAAAATAACATAGGGAAGACAAGTTTTATTAGATGAAGAAATGCTAAAAATAGYCATATACAGCTTCATTCAGTTCAGGTTCATGGTCTGGTTTGGAATTTAATATTTTCTCAGAAGGAGTGATGGCAGATACCCTCTGAGCCACATATTCCCCCTTAGCCTGGCTCTGTACTCCGTACTCTGGACCCTATGCAGATGCCAAACATTTCCTCCACAGGGTGTAAATGTGTCCTTGGCATTCAGGGTGCATGCAAGGAACCAAAGCATGCATTTGTCCCAGACCACAGCTGTGACAATTTGGGTCTTGAAACAACAGAGAAATCAAAGGCCACATATCTAGGCACTCACACACATATATTTTCTAATTATAAGTTAATTTAAGCTTAGGTTTATCTCAAATGCACTTGAAGCAGCTAAGTCCCAGGATCCTGCCCTGGCCTAAGATCCCTGRTGTGCCGCTCACCACTGAAGATGGGCTCAGTCCTTGTAAGGTCTGGTTTCCTTCCAGGACCTTCCTGGCCTTCTTCACTGTCGAGCAGTGTACCCTGCAGCAACCACACATCTTCACTGTAAATGCAGAAATTTGCTGGACATGGAAGAGGAAAGACATGTGGTGATATAAAACTAGGCAGTGTCTCTCTACATTTGAGTTCCTTAGAGAAGTGAGAAATATTAAGATTTTAAAATTTTTGCATACATGTTTTTTGGGAAAAAAAACAAACTCTCRCAGAGCAGGTAAGTGTTGAACCTGCTCAGGCTCCTAGGGTGTGAAAAAACCCCAAGAAATCTCATGTATCCTGGGGTGATGTTTAGCAGCCAGGGAACTTCAACACCTATGGCCATCTCTGSCTGATTTTACTATCAGGATAAAGAACAGCATGGGTGTGTAAGGTATGTGAGTTTATCCACTGTTACACATGCTATTTAAGCCATTCTCATCATTGAAGATGATGGCAWGCTCTCAGTTTATTAGGTGGCCTGGGATGTCTGATTCCTGGTTAGGGCTGTATTTCTGCATCCCACCACTTCCAGATGAGTCATTTCTTGTGATTCTGCTTATCCATCTGTGCTTCTCAATGCACATTCACACCTCAGCTGGCAGYACTCTGGCAACTGACTGCATTCACAGAACCACAGAACACTCTGAGTTGAAAGGGAYCCACAAGGGTCATCAAATCYCATTCTGAAGTGAATGGGCCATACAGGGATTTAACCCRCRACCCTGGCATTATTAGCACCCTGCTCTGACCAAAGTAACAAAGATTTACAACCACYCAGTCACTGCAAAGGYATTAGCACAAGGATTTTAAYATAAATTTGTGRAARTGGAACAAAGTTCAGGGGCAAGATTCACTGTATTACTTACTGTACAGGTGAAGCACGCAAAGAATAATCAGTTAAGAATCAATCTCGAATGATTTACACAGGAATGTGTTCTAGCAGTTGATGCAGGTCATGGTGTGGCAGTAAATTCTTCACCAATGCAAGATCAATTCCAATAGCTGGATTGTAAGAATTGGTGGATTGCAAGAGGACCATCACACTGAGCAGATTAAAATGTAAATACACTTTTCTAAATAAAAATACTCTCGAAAAATCGTGCCTAGGGCTGCAAAAACCAGCGTTACCACGAGGAATTATGCTCAGTGTACTGCTGGTCCTCAGCATATGCTCTTATAATAAAACCATTACTTCATCCTTTTTTTCTCATAAAAATGCTGGACAGTCAATGACTTAACATTTAAATGTATTTAAACCTCTTGATGAAAACTGCTCTAGAGTGGAGTACATCTCAAGTGCTGGCTAAACATGCTGGGGACAAAGGATGTGCATTTTCTACTGTGAGCTTACACAAATTTTGCATTATTTGAAATAAAGTTTAAGCCTCTGACTGTCCATTAGTTGCAACACCGTAATGCTTGTATGTAGCCTTCATCAAAAGTTTCTGTAATTCACATTTTGTGAATCACAGAGAGATGAGTAATGAAATGCTGCATTTTAGTGAATCATTGTCTGTATCTGACAGTTGCAAAAAGTGCAGTATGACTGTCCATATGACCAAGACACGGGAACGAAGTGTAATTTAAGCTGCTTCTTGAGGATGGAAGTATTTACAACAAGACTAAGTATTTTGCTGAATATCTGTCCAAGTAATGAAATAGATCATTGGAAACAAAGCTGTGGTTTTGTGCCAGGCTCTTGAATGCAGCTCTGTCTGCCTTCCCTGGGCTGTACTAGACCAGGGAATGAGGCCAGCACCACTGCTCAGGGTCACCCATGCAGCTACCACAGCTTGCATCAGGACGGGCAAGGGACTCACCTGAATGCACCCTCCTTTAAGGTGGATCATATCTGTCAAATAAATGTATTTGATTTAAATACAGCAGAGGACTGATCATAATCCATGGTAACATTTTTTTCCAAAAATTAGAAGTCTTATTAAAAAGATTTATCAGTGATTATTATTGACCTCTCTCCTGAATCCATCTAAATTTGATTGCAGCCATTGGATTTTGCTGTGACTTTATCTGATACACTGCAAACTCCACAATCCAATTTGTTCCTCAAATAAACAGTTACAGGGATCAAAGCTGACTCTCAATCCTCACTTCATTAAGCTAAGTAGAAGAGCTCATTAAGAGTCTCACAACAAAGGCACTTTTCCCAATACTTCATTAAATCTGTGACTCACCCCTAAACTGTCCCAGTGTTAGATGACACCACAAGACTGCCAAATGAGAAGGTGCATTAGCTCATCTACTGGATATTTTCCTGCACATATAATGTCTGCCCACCTCTCCCTTGGTAGTGCTGGATTTTTCCATAATTTGAGAGAAAAAATCAGGCTAACAGGGACCTTGGGGGGTCAACTCCAAGATCTGCCTCAGAGGCTCAATACTTCACTTGGAGGGTCTTGACAACCTCCAAGGAGGGAGGCTGCAGAGCCTTTCTGGTTGGTGGGATGGGTGTGCTCATAGAGAGAAAGGATTTCTCTTTACGCCCATCCAAACCTCTCATATTTTAGCTTTTGCCCATTACCTCTCATCCTCTTACCTTTCACCACCATGCAGAGCCTAAATTAAGCTTCTCTGTGTCCTCCCTGCCAGCTCTGGAGTGCCCTTGGCTCCATGCCRAAACCCTTGGCTCCATCCCACCTTTGGGCAGGACCAAAGCCCCAAGCTGTGTAATCAGGCTGACCAGATGAGTCACTACCTCCTGCTATTCTGCAAGAATTCAGCTGTGGCTGGAGGTAATTTTGGCATCTGCAGGTTATGCTCCCTCTTCTTTTACCCGTTTCCTGAAGTTTGGGTCAGCTGCAAGTGTTGTGGAAGGTTGCAAGTCATAAGGTTGTTATGATTAGCTGCAAGTGTTATAGTTATTTTGCCATCTTCCAGTTCAGTGATGATCTGATCTGTGTGAGGCAGTCCAAGGAGAAATTAAACCTCAGACTTCCCTAATAAGGAAGGCAGACACAGCAATAATAGCAGCAGTGTTAGCAAAGCCTTACCTCACGATGCTGGAATTAGGGTGGGTCACCAAGCCCATTACCCAGCCTTCTGCACCGGTGGGATCTTTAGCAGCATCCATCTCTAGGAGTGATGTGAACTGTGAAATAACATATTCAAATTTGGAGCAACTTAGTGATAAACTGATTTTGATGAGCTGCTAATGTATTATTACATTTTCCACATTACAATTTTTATAATGCCTCATGCCACTTCCTGCACCTTGTACAACCCCTGAGTGCTGATACAGGCTCTGAAGGAAATAATTTGGTTTATGTCTGGAACTGAGGCGGGAATCTTGCCAGTACTGGAGTTGGCCCCTGACATCTCATGCACAGAAGTCAAACCAAATGGGCAGATTTCAATAATGAGGCCAATACTCATAGTGAGGGGTCACTTCAAATCAAAATGTGTGACCCAATTATACTGGTGGTTGGACTTCTACAGTGCTGACAAACCTTTTTGAAATAATTGATATGGGGGAGAAAAACAGTAAAGAAAGACAGTTTTCCTGCTGATGTGTCAACAACATAGGGGCAAACTTTTCCTATTATTAATACACTGATAAAAAGTACAATATTGTTGAAATAATTGTCTAATTGTATAACTAAACCACCTACTTACTTTTGAAGATCAAGAAACATTTTAATGTGGGCCTGATCCACCCTCAAATGACCAATTAGAAAAGGCAATGGAATTAACTTATGATCCATTGGTGAACAGAAAGAGCTAAATAGTTTTACAGCATTCCCTCATGTCAGCTACATAATCTGGCTGAAAGACCCCATACATGCAGATGCCTTTGTGTTTATTATTTATTATAATTAAATCTTGATGTAAATTTCACAGAACCCATGGAGACATGGATCCCCTTCCCAGGAGACATGGAAGAGGTGATCCAGGGCTCTGCTTCCACACACCTCCCTATGGAAAGGGTTTTCCACTGTTTTAAACACWCACAGTTCTTCTCATTAAGTGGGAAGAATTTATCAATTCTGACTGATCTGGTCATCGCAGAAATTTCATTTTCATACAAGATGACAGCAGGAAAATAGGATCCATGTAGCAGAGCTGAAGATATCTGCCCTAATAGACTGTGCTGAACAAACTGGTGACAGCTCCAAACCAAATCCTGTCAGGACCAAACAAGCTGAAAGCACTGGAGGGAAGACCTCTGTGGTGACAATGCTTCCAGACCAGGAGAAAATGTAGCATGCTCACACTTGCCCTTTTCTGGGGGGGAAATAGAGGAAATGTACTTCATTAGGGGTGCAGTGGGACAGAGTGTCCCTGTAGCTGCTGACCCTGCACCTACCACACTTCCATCCTGCTCCCTCCTCAGCCTCTTCATATCTGTCCTAAAAAACAAAGAAATTACTGTCCTGTGCACAAATATGCCTTATACAGCTTTCAATCAGCTGCTCTAAAACAAATCACAGCCCAGCAAAGCTCCAGAGCAGGTTGCAGGGCAGCCTGTAGCCCCTCTCCCTTGCAGTCATGCTCTTACCAGTATCCAAAATAACTGCTCTAAGTTTTCTGATCTCTGCACTCTCAACACTCACTTCCTCCTCTGACTCTCCTCCCTAAGGGCAAGAAGTCAGGCTGCATTTTCTTCAAGTGCAAAACAAACCGGTGCCTGAGTAAACAAAAGGCAGCAGYCCCAGCTGTGCCTCAAATTTGAGTGTTGCTGCCTTGCCCCAGGAATGGCACCCTACACTCAAGCACTTCTCATCTGAACAAACCCATGTGCAGTGAACACATCCAGCCGAGCTCTAACCTTGCAAATACCAGTCTGCTGCTCATCTTCCAAGATGAGGACCAGTCACCAGCGTGATGCCACATCTACCAAATATAATTCTCAGAAAACCTGTTTTGTGGTTGGGTTGTTTGGGGTAGGTTTTGGTTTGGGGTTTTTTTGTTGGTTTTTTTTTTTAAATCTGGATTTTTGGGGTAACTAGTTCAATTACTTCCAAAATGAGTCTATAAAGGATGCTGCAATAATACCTGCATGCTGTAACATGCTCAATAGCACCTTCTTCAGGTGGAGTCCCCAGGAYGAAAGAGGAATTGAGAATCTGACTCCATGGTCTTAGAAGGCTAATTTATTATTTTATGTGCTTATATTACATTTAAGAATGCTATACTAAAACTAAACGAAAGAATAGAGAAAGGATACAGACAGAAGGTTACAAAGAATGATAGTGAAAACTCGTGACTGCGTCCAGAGTCCCGACAMAGCTGGACCATGATTGGTTATTAGGTAAAATCAATTCACACGTTGGATAAACAATCTCCATACCACATTCCAAAGCAGCAAAACACAGGAGAAGCAATCAGATAATTCTCTGAAGCTTCTCAGCTTCCCAGGAGAAAAGATCCTGGCGAAGGGATTTTTCAGAAAATATGACAGTGACAYGCCTCTGATAAGTACAGGCTGGAAGAGCTGGGGTTGYTCACTCTGGAGAAGAGAAGGCTCTGATGAGACATTTCAGCACCTCTCAGTACCATAAGGGGGCTTACAGAAGAGCTGAATAGAGACTTTTTGCAAGGATATGAAGTGACAGGACAAGRCAGAATGGCTTTAAACTGACAGTGTAGGTTTGGACCAGATAATAGAAAGAATTTCTTTACCATGAGGGCAGTGAGGCACTGGCACAGGCTGCCCAGAGAAGTTGTGGATGCCCCATTCCTGGAAGTCTTCAAGGCCAGACTGGATGGRGATTTAAGCAATCTGGTCCAGTGGAAGGTGTCCCTCTCCATGGTAGGGGGAGGTTGGAACTAGATGATCTTTAACCAATCCATATCACTTGGCAATTCTGTGGTCCCAACCAATTGCCCCAAGTAAGGCTGGCTCTAGCAGGAGCTGAACCTGTGAAACGTGCTGGGTAATGAGCACCAGCAAAGCAGAGAGATGCCAGCACAGCACCTACTGATGCCACCTATTTGCCTCCCCACACTTCCACAATGAGCACAGGGTCTCTGCACAGCCTCCTCCAGCAGCAGATGGGAGCTGTCATTCCTGAGAGCTCCTGCACCTCGRTAAAGAGGCAATCCAGTGTCATTCCCTACAGAGCAGCAGCTCAAGCAGTCCCTGCAGCCAAGGAACTTCTATTCTGGAAGCATACACCTCAGATACAMACTGTGTAACACGGAATAGCATCCTCCTATGTTAAATCAAAGATCATCTTTACTGTTGGTTATCACTGRTACAAGCACACAGCTGTCCGTTCTCCAGTAGCAGGCTTTTCTCCCCATGTTTTGAAAGCCCAGGTGTSTTATTATAAAGAACACTTGATGGGCAGTTCCAGACTGTGGAGACACACAGAAATAGAATATTAATGGTGCAAATTAAGTTTGTGAACTTACTCTCTGCTCTTCTAAGATTTGTCATCTGTGAAACCTTGTTCACTCAAACAAAAATGGCACACAATCTGCAGCATCAGACAAGCTTCTGTTTCTGCAGAAGCATTTTATTTGATATAAAAGACAGGAACTTAAGGGCACACAAACATAATTGAGAAACAGCTATCAAATAAGCAAGCTTTAGTTTTTATAGGATCTTGTTGTATTTCACACAATTACTTGAGAACAGCAACGCAATATTGGCTGATTATATTGGGTGGCAGCTGCCAACATGATGTGACCTCTCCAAAGACCCTCTTAGCACACTGCCTGTGTTATCAGCTGGTCCCTYCGGGGCGCAGATGGAGCAGCAGGAGGCGGCTGACAATCACAGCGCTCTAACCCCATCTAGGGACGGAGGCACGGCGCAGCTCCTGCAGAGGCAGCTGGCAGCCAGGGTAGCTGAGAAGGGCGCTGCTTTTGAATAAAAAAGCACTGTTCCAGCCCCAAAGCCCCACTTTCCCTGCCTTTTCCATAGACCTCATTTGTCACACAGCTCTTAAACCCCATTAGACCTGCACTATGTCACACTCTTTGTTTTCAGTTTTCACTTAGTTTCACCGCACATTGTGCTACTCTAGCCTTTATTTTCCCTGCTTGTTGCCCCCAATAAGTACTGATTATATATAAACCTAAGTATGTGCTTTGCAAAATCAAATGCTTCATGAGGGATTAGACTGGATAAACATGATTGAAACAAACATTATTTTTAAAAACCCAGTAAACCCATGAATTTACTACAATAAGAAAAAGCCAAATCAAATGTGACTTTGAAAATGAAACATTCAGCTTCTGTACACATCAAAATTAGCAGTGAGGAGTACAGTGCATCTCCATGTTCTTTCTGTTCATCCTAGACATTACKGAGTGCTCTTGCAGGCAAAGTCCTCAGTTTTAGATGTATGGGCACGGTGGGTCCCACTTTTTCTGAAAAAGGTGGAATTATAGAATGSTTTGTGTTGGAAGGGGCTCTCAGACCCAGAAAGTGTAACATTTAAGGTGCTCACAAAGCAAGTAAGTAATAATTTTTTTTTTCTTGCTGAACACACATGCAAAATTGCATGCCTATTTATCTGCCTCAGCAGGACTAAAAGCTTCTAGGTTTTGTGACAGCACCACCAGGTGTTCCTGCTTTCCTATGAAATCCTTCCAGGCTGTAAAGCCAAGCAAGCAGCAGGCACTCTGAAGGCAGTTTTGAGTCTATCATTATGTAGTATTAATAAAATTGCAGCCTCCTTGGCAAACCTTACACTACGGAGTCTTGTGTCTGCTTTCCCTTCCGTTCCATTACAGAAATCAGTTTTAAATGAAAAAGATTGTTTTAAGACATTGTTGGTAGAAATACCTTAGCTCTTGTCGGTTCATGATAACAGTATCTTCCCTGTGAAACACAAGAAAATTTAAGAAGCCTGAGGTGAGAACAAAAAAATTATTTTTCCACTATCAATTTGCACTACTTTATGGAAATTATGAAGACAGTAAAAAWAAGAGAAAATAATAAAAAATTAACTGTAAACCCACAATTAAATATGTAAATTGACACTGAGTTAATATTCAGGGGTYTTCTGAAGGACTATGGAAACAAGACTCAGAATCAAAAACGAACTGCACTGARAGCAAACCCAAAGAGCCCTGCAAATCTCTGTCACAGAAGGAAGATGCCTGTAAAACACTTATTTTCAATGTTGTGAGAATATAGCAGAGAACTGGGGCTGAGCTGAAGAGCTCAGCACAGAGCCCAGATTCCCACTGACAGCSATTGTAACAAGCCCACACCACTATGGTCTCTCGTGGCTTCCAGCACAATGGGTTTGCTGCAGCAGAGCAGCATCCTCGAGCAAAAATCTTGCTTTGCATTGCAGCAGCATCCTCGAAGGTCTCACTAGCAGGAGATTACATCCACTGATGGCCCTCAGGAAGCACAACGCCCTAATCCCTTCAGGAGGGATTAGGAGAGGCGCAGAGGGGCTGCCCCRTCCAAAGAGCTCCCGCTGGAAAGTCAGCCCAGAACGCAGCCTGCCCAGCTCCCTTACAGCATCCCATTGCACCCCACTGTGATCTGCAGCCGCATCTCCCTGCAAAGGTCTAACCCAAAATGTCCTTCAGGTGATTGCTGATGGGCCCTGCATCTTCCCTCTGCGCCATACCAGTGTGAAAAAAGCCAACCAACAGCCTTTCTAAAGATTACCATATAATTTGAGCAGATTTAAATCCCATTACAAGAGACAAACAAAAGGATGTCCATAGTGAACAGAGCACAGCAAGCATCTGTTTTTGAGGAGCAGAGAGGCTGCTAATGTGCAAACATATCAGGGTGCCAACTTGGGATGTGCTTGGTGTTTGCCAGGGAAAGGTGGATAACACACAGGGGATCCATCACCTTGGTGCTGTGTGTCTGAGGAATCCTGGTAYTTCACTCTGATTCTGAGCAATGCTAGCAGACAGCCAAGATGACAAGCAGCTGTAAATGTAAATTAAGAAAATATATCTATTTAAATTTGTATCTAATATCTGTATTTTAAAAATACAAATAATATTTGCTCAGAAGAAAATAAAAAGCTTTCTCTGCTTCTTTTTAAACAGGATTTTGCCCTCGCTAACTTGCTAAAAACCTTGAACCAGAAAAATTGCAAATGCTCCATACAACTGTCTTGTCAGGAAGGAGTTGAAGCGTGGAAAGAAAATTGGGCTGTCAAAAACCAGACACCTCAAAATACTCTCTTGGCAGAGAGAAACTCCTACACATGTTCTGAGCACCCTCTCAGAGGTAATGACTACCTATAACCGGAGATGAGAACTTTGCACAAGAGTGCTTTTGTGTTTTCAAGAGCTGATTGAGTCACTTATGAGTCACTGACAGCAAAAGCAGCAAAGTTACCTCCTTCCAGTGCTCAGCCACTMTCCAAACCCCAATCCCACAAATGCAGGGAAGGGCAATTAAAAAGTCTTTATTTTACCTGGTTTATGACCTCTGCCATCTGACACTGTCCCCCCAGTATTTATTGCTCAAACCTGAACCTTACAGTGAGCCTTCCTCATGGAAATATGGAGAAAAACCTGAAACTWTTCCTTTTAATGGGTCCAGTGGGATTGATGACATTTAGATACAACTAGCATTGCTGTCTTCTCTGTCTCCCAGGTTTGCAAAATGAATAGCAAGTCTGAAGGTTTGTTGTAGTTAATTGTTTTTTATTTGCCCAGCAGAGTACTCAGAAACAGAATGCAAAATTGATTTTACTAAACTTGTCCCAATCAGTTTAATGATTAATATGGCATTAWAATATAGTAATTCTTTTTTCAAAAATGCAAAAGACAGATTACTTTGCAAAGTTTTTTGGCATAATAAACAACAATGAATTATTTTATAAACAAAGGTYAATTATTTTACAAAACAAAAAGCAAAATTTCAAAAACATTGAAAKTAATTTATTTATGGTACTCTTTGCCTAAAGCTCATAGATACCAATACCTTTGGTCAAAAAATGCTATGTTTCAGCAATCCRGTTAGATATTTAATAACAGCATTATTATCTCTACTATGACAATACAGGAAATAAAGCTGAGAATGAGAAAGAGAAAAAGATAGATGTTCCCTGCCCTAACGAGCTTCTAAATGAGCTTCTAATTTGGTTTACCATTCGTTTGCTTAGGCAAAGCAGGGCAGCTTGTTGCACGTTCCCATTCTGGAGGCAGGTTTGATGCTCCCCCGTGGCCAGACCAGGTGGAAGCTCCTTCCTCAGGCTGCAGAACCCGAGCAGTCACTGGTTCAGCACGTCTGCAGACACTGGTAATCCATCTGTGAAACCACAAACAACAAAACAACTGGCCACATCCAGGCTGTACCGTGCCCACAGCACCACCCCAGAGGCTGCTCCTCATGGTTCCCCTTTGAGCTCCTTGCCTGCCTCACAGCACCCTGACCAGCCCACYTCACCCCTGCCCAGGCAGGGAAACCAACCCTCCAAGCAACTCCAGCTTACCTCAGCACACGTGTCCAAAACAGGCCAGAAGAGGAGAATTTGGAAAAGACTGTGTCTTCTGCTGGGGATGGGAAGGCTTGCTGGCAGCAAGGTGACGGGCAGGGAGAGCCATGGTACACACACAACACCCACTGCACACAGGAGATGCCAAAGCACCCCCTCAGCAAGCCACGGCTCTGGAGATATTTGTGGGGGTTACTTCACCGCCTACAATTTTTTTATAACCTCTAGATCAGATTTTATTACGTAAAATCAATTAATTTTGCATTTAGCTTTGGCATAAGAGATCTGATGTCTGGTTTACAAACAGATTTTTCTATCCAAGCTGTGAAACTACATTAAGGAAGAGTAGTATAGCAAAAATTGTTACAAAAGACATCTGCATCTGAGATGGTCATTTAAGACTCCTTTTATAGTCACTGGGCAGCAACAGTCCATGAATCATCTCATCCTAAATACAACTGGCTAGAGAGACATGGCTAAATAATGCTAAAAGATGAAAAATAACCATTCTTCATATACATTTTTGTGCAGCTCAGAAAAAACATAGTGCTCATTGTATATTCAGTATAGTAATGTTTGTCAAGAGTTACAAGAAAAAATAAATCTTCCCCAAATTATTTTTTTTCCCAGTTAGAGGAATATAGAGTGGACATTTTCATAATGTCAGTGTAAAAAGATAGAATTAATTAGGATTGCCATTTCTATGTATTTACACCATCCCAATTTGTATTGTTCTTGCTTTATCTATCTGGATCTGGCTTCTGCTTAGCAGGGAGAAGGGGGGAGCAGAGCTGGCTCTGCTGTCACCTTCTGCCAATACACATGAGCAATGGATTCCAGCTCCCATCCAGACTCTCACATTCTAGCTAGAGATATGGGGTACTAAAGAAGCAATGAGCAAGGAAGCCATCAAACCCCAGCTTTACCTTCTTTACCTTGCTCTTCACTGAAAGCTTTAAGGCTCCAAAAACAAGACAGTGTAAAAGGAGCATCATGRCAGAGGCACAACAAAGCAGACGTTCAATACACCACGCTTCAGTCAAACCAGCAAGCCCAAAGAGGAGAAATCAATAGCAAAAAGAAAGTGGTTTAAAACTCCTCTCCTGCCTGTCCTCAGCTGCATGCAGACATTAATTACTACTTGCAGAATGCCAAGCTGTCACACTCTACCTCCTGCACTTGCAGAACCTGTTGAACCCAATGCCCTTATCCAGTCCCACCCACTCCTTGTACCCAGGAGAACACTTACTTCTTTATGAGAGGCAATTTTAACACCCTGCTACCTGCAGCCTGTGACGCTTCAGGGTTCTATAGATACATCTGCAAGCACACAGGACACCAGGCTGGACCACAGGAATTTGTAGCATCATTGTGCTGCAGGAAACCCTACATCCCATACTCTGTACTAATGGCATGCAGATTAGGAGATAGAGTTTGAGCTATTTTCTACTGAATCTGAMATACCTGAAATCTGAGATCTCTGAGCCATCTTGGAAGAGTTACAGCAGAGAACATGGTCCTGGAGCAGCTCTGGCAGGTGCTAGTGGAGTGGATTTTGCAATCTAACATTGGAAGTCAGTTCCTCACCTCTCAAAATCTTGACTCRAATCTTGTAACATCCAGAGCCTGCTGTCATGCTTACCTCAGTTGCTGGGCTTTAAAGACAACTGAACACACTGAGCTCATAAATGAAAGGCTGCTGTAATTATGATTTCTTTTTTCTTATTTTAGGTTTCAGGAAGTCTGTATGTTTTCTTGTTTGACACATGCAATCCTTATGTTGTTAACAGAGGTCAAACAGAGACAGCCCTAGAGAAATCCTTCACTCTTTTTACAAGTGTTAATGCACACAGGTAGTAGAGGACTTCAAAGCACAAGAAGTACAAAGCTTGTCCTGGTTTCAGCTGGGATAGAATTAATTTTCTTCCTAGTAGCTGGTACAGTGCTATGCTCTGGATTTAAGATGAGAATAATGTTGAGAATAATGTTGAGAGTAATGCTGATAACACACTGATGCTTTAGTTGTTGCTAAGTAGTGCTTACTCTGTTTCAAGGACTTTCCAGCCGCTCACTCTGCCCTGCCAGTGGGAGGAGGCTGGGGGTGTACAAGAAGATGGGAGGGGATGCAGCCAGGACAGCTGACCCCAAGCGGCCAAAGGGACATTCCATACCATATGGCATCATGCTGAATAAGCAAATTGGGGAAGTTGGCCAAGAGAGACCAATCTCTGCTCAGATTGGTGGCTGGGCATCATTCAGTGAGTGATGAATGATGTGCAACTGTAGTGAGCATCACTTGTTTTGCATATTCTTTTWTTATTATTATTATTATATTTCTTTTCTGTCCTATTAAATTATCTTTATCTCAACCCACTAGTTTTACCTTTTTTCCAAATGCCTGGGAGGTGCTTAGCTGCCTGCCCAGTCAAATCACTGCACAACCACACTGCTAGAAAACTGATAAGCAAGTGAAGTGYATTTATCAATGACACAGCAGAGGGAAGCTGTACCTTTTAACAGAGACCATTCTTCTTGCAAGAGCATGCACACTCCAGCTATCCTCACTGGTAACAATGAGAACAAAAACGAAGAAAATTGATATTTCTGAATACTTTGCCATGCACATACATTCTATTTAAACACTCATGCATATACGGTTATCTCCATTTAGCACTTTAATTATATCAAAAGGTTTGTTACTGGATGAAAATTTGACAAAGTAAAGGTCCCAGGTGATAAACCTTTTGATCTCATTCTCTTTTCCTATGTTCTAAGGAAAACAAGTTGTCAGTAAACAGTGATCTGATTATTTGCTTCTTGTCTCACGAAGGAAGGGCAGTGACACAAAGGATTCAGTGTTCAGGTGAGTCCTGGCCTCAGGTGAGAGTCACCTGGCAATGCTTCTGCAAGGACTGAGACAGCCTAACTCTTTTCTGGAAAGGAACCAGAAGCAAAAGTGACAATTATATCCAKGTACCCTACTGATGGGAATCAGCTGCCACTTGTAATACAAGTACAGAACAAAACAGAAGCACTATGGTGCAGCAGCCTGACCTGCTCCTGGAGAAGGAGGAGTTCTCTGAGTACCTGGGCATTTTTCCAGCCAGGCCTTTTTCTATGTAGGCTTTGTCTCAGTTATGTGTTCTTATCTTACTTTAGGACTGGATCACAGAAATAGAAGGCTAGAAAATTGCTGTCAGGCTGTGGTAGGAGAACCTGCCCAACTACAATCCAGGCTGGCCTCCAAACTTTTCCCAAGGTGACTCCATGGGCCTTAATTCCACTTCTAGAATTGAATTACAGCTGTGTCTTTCACTTTCTGTCCTAGGACACGCTCCAAGTCTCAGATAAAATCCAAGATACTAATTTTTACTCAAAACATCTGGAATGGTCTTCGGGACCTGGTGGGCTACGAAAGAGCCTGTGATTCTTTTTGCTCAATGCAGTTTTACTTAAAATTGGCAGCAGCTTTTGAACTAGAAGCCCACCTTCACTATAAAAGGACATTACCTGCAGTGAGCTCCATTAGCTGGTGTACGTATTACTCCTCAGGGCACTTCTATCTCCAAAGCTGGGCTGAGGATCAAGGAAAGTTGTTCTTTCCTTGGTAGGTCATGTTTCTTCTGTTCAATTTAGCCCATTGTTTAGAGGTTCTGCTCTGGATACCATGCATGTAAGAGCAAACTAATTTTCTATTAGCCTTTGAAGAGAATAGGGAACCTTCAAAGATCACCTCATTTTACCCAAAATACGTAGCAGCCTGGCCAAGGATGGATGTTGGTGCCTGCCACCATTGCTGTTGCTGCTTTCTCCAAGAGGCAATGGCCCATTGCTCTGACACAGCACCTCCTTTCCCCGTGGCCCCCAAGACTGTACACGCTTTGCTGTGTGCAGACACAAACGCATCCCCCATCGCCTGTGTGTGTCCCCAGGGGGGCAAACAAAACATAGCACATGATGGGTAGAGCATCAGGTTATTGAAAGTCATGCCATGTCCCCTGAAAATCAAAACACAACAAGACATGACCATCTGACATCTCTCCTTTATATTAAAGAGGTGTATACAAGTGGTGAAAAATAAAAACATGTCTTTTGCTCCGGGCTATGGGCTTCTCATGAGGTCATGCTCACTGCAAACAAAGGCACACAATGCACTGCTGCTTCCTGCAGACCATGTTCTGTTTGTGCTGTAGTGTGTGAGATTGCAAAGATCAGAGATGCAAAACACCAGGGGTACATAAAAATACTACTACACTAATGCAATGCAAACAGTGCACAGGGAAAGAACAGTTTGACCTTATTTTCACTTTCTTCTGCTTTCAGAATAAACATCACATCAGCATGGTCACTCTGGTTGGTGTTGGAGCAGCCCTTTTGTTGTGTCTCCTGTGATATTTCTATAGGCAAATCCAGCACTGACATGTAGGGTGATACACCAAGAAAGCCACTGGAGAGTTTTCCCTCGTGTTTTGGTGGGACATGGGTGAACATTTTTAACAGAGCCAGGTCAAACTTTCAGGGGAGTGCTGACACGAAGGGGACATTCCCAGTTCCATCATGTTTAGAATGTTCCTCTCAAAGACAGTGTGCAGAGGATGGGGATGGGAATTGGGTGGGAATGGGGATGGGAGCAAGGTTGCTCTGCCTTCTCAGAGCCAAAGTGACAACTCCTACTAGAGCTTCAGATTAGCAAAGATGAAAGTGACTTATCCCATAGAGGTCACAGATCCAGGCTGCTTTAATACAGCAGTCTTCTCATCTTATTGACTGCCATGCACTCTTTTAGTCTCTAGCATCAGCTCCTTCATACCACTGTAGTAGCTTTTTTGTTTATAGATCTCAAAGAACTTTATTGAGGGAGGAAAATACCTCACAATCCCCCTAGGAAATAAGAATAATATTAGGTGCATTTACAAGCTGAGGAGTTCTTTGCCTACTGTAACCAAAGTGAAAGAGAAATAAGAACAAGGAATGGTTTGGGCAGGTCCTGTCTTACTCCACTGAGGTGTTCCTAGGGCAAGAATCAGGCAGCACCAAACACGTCAGCATCCCACCACCATTAATTACTACCATCCCTGGGCTAAGATAAGACCTGATCATGAGCTACATCTACCTATTTTGAGCACTGTTTTGYGTGAAGGACAGCTGTAATCACACACATAGACCTGAGATATTAGACTGAGTGGAGACTCTCATCTTCACAACTCACACTTTGGGTCACCTACTGAAGGAGGAGGTAAATGCTGGGGAATGTATCATCCCAGAGACCAGCACGGCAATCTCCAGGAAAGTCAGGCTAAAATGACTTCCAATGAATTAGGAATATGCAAGGCTTCAGAAAAGGATAAAATCTACTTGTGCCTCCAGGACTACCTCTTGCAGAAGACATAGAATCATAAAATATATTGAATATTGTCCTAAGAGCAAAGATCAGGAAAGATTCTGATCACAGGACTTAGGACCCCTCAGATACCTCTCTCTTGTTTTGTGTTAGACTTTGTGGAGGCTGAAATAAAGATAAAATTTTGTGACATTTTCACTGAAGCCAGAATTGCCTTTAGCTTAATTATAATGCTGAGTTTTCATCATATAAACCAAGTAACCTGGGATGTGAGGGAAATTACTTTCTTTAAAAAACAATGGAGAAGTACCTGTAAAATCAGATGATTGGCAACCCTCTGGTAAAACCAGACAGATGCTATGTCACAGAAACAAATGGATACATTCTATTTGATGTAGAAGCAGCATTTCAGAAGGCTCAATATCTAAGACTTTAATGTGCTGCAAACATCATGAGATTGTGAGAACAAAGCCAGCATTCCCTTGCAGCGGCATCTTTTTGTTCTCTCACACACCTCTCAGTCACCCAGGCCACATTCCTTCAGCCTTTATGTGTGCACAGGTAAGTCTCGACTGCAAGTCCAAGAGAGTACTTCGGTATTCCTGAGAACACCCTGCTGAATGCAGTAGGCATGGACAGAAACAGGAGTCAAAGTAGATGCTTCTAATCTAAACACAGAATCCTACAGATGCACAAATCATGTTTAATTTCAGTATCAAGTGAAATGCCTGCRTCCTTCTGGGTCCCAGCCTTAATGGTACAGCAGTCTGCTTTGCCTGTAGGATCTCTGCTGGTGAAGCATCTTGCAACACACACACATTGTAAAACATAAAAATTATATCCCAGTTACTCTTTCATATCACGCTTCAAACTGTAATTAAGTCTGTAATTAACCCATAAGGAATCCACAAATGCATCAGTATGACACATCAAAGCTGAAAATAAATAAGCACTGGTTAGGATCTCTGGTTTCATCTGAAGAGATGCCAAAATGAGCAAGTGACGAAATCTGCTGCCCACCTCTCACTTGTGTTCTGCCAAACCAATACTGACTTAATATATGGGCTCTCATCCAGTCTGTCTTGAAGATGAAAGGGCCAGATTCAGACTGCTAGGTGGAAGTGACAGTAGACTTACTCTAACATAAGACAACAGGTCCCTTAGTTGTCTTTTATTTATGTAACTTCAGATAAACCATTTGAAATTACCCCCTGCATTCTTAAGTTTAAACCTAAGGCTTATAAAGTGACAGTTTCATCTGAATTCATGAAATCTATTCTAATTCTTCAGTCATTTGCACATATTTTTGTGGCAGCATTAAAGCTGCTAGACTGTGCAAGATATGCAAAAGCAGCAGAGCATAGTACACCAGTGCAGGAAGTGTACTGTCCCAGCATGATTTAGAACACAGATCCCAATCTAGAGCAAGAGAGATGGACATGACATAGAGAAAATTATCTATTTTTAAAAGTCTTGCTCCAGCTGCTGGCTTCATAGCACACACTGTGGTCTAGACTGATAAGAAGCAGAAATTTGCATAAGAGCTGATGACACTTTATATACTCCAAAACCACTTGTGAAATCCACAGGATACATGGATGTGGACAGAACATTACAAGCACCATGTGGCTGAACAATATCCTAAGCAATCAGAAATTTTTGGCAGCCTGCACATAGTCCAGTAGTTAACATCAGGGAGGAAAAAAAAGCAGACTACTTTCTCTTTAGCCAGTATAACACTCTGCCTTTTTTAAGGCAGAGTGTTATAAGGCTTGCAAAATAAATGAAGTTATTAATGACAAAACACACAGGATGTGGCCTAGATATCAGACTTTCTGAAGTATCTGATGTCTCATAGAAGACGTACTTAGAGATATTTGGGCTACTTTGTGGGTTTGGCTTGGGGATTGAGGATGTGGGGCCAAGATATGATCGGCTGTTCTCTCATGGCTTTTCTGTGCAGAGCCAGCATAGCCTGCAAGTAACACTGCTCAAGTATTAAGACAATCTACATGACGCGGGAACTTAGGGAGACGTGGGAGGAGCTGAACAGTATGGTCAGGTCTGTCTCTGGATCCCCCAGGCAGACATGTGCATGGGATCTGAGATGCCAGCACTCACACACAGAGCTCACTGTCCCCTCCAGGCACTACTCATCTGCCAGAGGAAAGCAGATGGACTCAAGGACAGGTTAAAACAGCCCAGATCCCCTTGCACTTCAGCAGGAACAAGCAGGTGAACAAGCCATGGCACAAGATGAGGGAGTGCTCTGAGCCCATCAAGGATCAAATCTGAATTTGCAGAGAAGCAGCTGTTTAGAAAATTAGAAATGACGATTTCTCCACCCCAATTTCTGCCACTGTCAGGGGGAACATTACAGGGCAAATAGAGAGAATTTCTTCAATTTGGCTTTTAGAGACACTTATCTTCTAGAAGCTCTTACATTCTTTGAGTAATAATTAGCTTTAGGTAAAGCAAAAAGATGCATCATTCAGTTCTACATTTCATTTCCTTCTCTGCTCAACTCCAGCCTGACTACTCACAATCCCAAAAGGCCAGCAAAAGAGAAAACCACATATATACCTTTTGTTTCATGATGCTACTTTTCTGTTAAGTATCCAAACCCACCAGTCCAGGTTAACCTGCTCAAGCAGCTGAGCTGACCAGCAGTCCMTTGAGAGGGAAATGAGAGCAAGATGTGGAGGTTGATCCATAGCAGAAATGTGACGGGTAGACACATCAACCACCAGAGCAAAAGGAAGAAATTGAGCATTTTAAACTGTAAAATGTCTATTCAGATGTCTAAATAGCATGTGTAGCTGTTCACAGCCAGCAGACACTGTTTAAAAGAGTTCATAGCTCAGCCAGCTGGAGAGGTTGGACAGTTGTGAGAGCTTGTCAAGTTCTAAGACCATTGGTGTTTAAAAAAAGATTGGCTAAAACCACTTCTGTCCTTGAGGCAATGTTTGGAAGAAGATTTTTCCCACAGTATGTCACAAGTCATTAACCAGTGCAAGGAATGCAGCTTTTGGCTCTGCCTCACACACCTACAAGAGGAGGAGTGAGATTCATCTTTCTTCTGAAACACTGGAGATGCACCTTAACTTGTTCCTCAGTGCCCTGTTGATGGTACTCAACCCAGCTGAAAGGATCATGTATCTTGTTTCTATGCTCAGAGCAAAATTATTCCCAGATGTGAAATCCAAGAGGAACCCTCCTTTAGCCCCTGTTCTGGTCAGGTCACTGGGGCTGCCAGTGAGACTGCTGCAAATTTTCAATTAACACATTTCTTTTACAGCCTTGGTGATGTCTTTGCTTTGTTCTTCTGCTCTCTTCTGGCTGCTTACCAGGGAAAAAAGCTTATGGGGCCTTTCTATCCTGTTTCTGCAGCTTTTATCCATGGGAACACATTCAGGCTATGGCAAAGTCCATGCCTGTGACCAAGAGAGTCAGTGTTCTGTTTTGAAGTGCCTTGCATTTCTCAAATGCTTTAGACAATGGGGTTCAAAGTACTTCAGTATCTTTAAAAAAACCCACTACTTTGGTGACATTTCTTTATCTTCTCCATCTCCCTCATGGAGTCAAGTCCAGGTCTGCTACTCACCCATACTACCTGCAGTGATGGTGCTTTTGGGCTCCAGAATGCTTCTCTCCTTGACTCTGAGCAGGAGACCAGATTTCATCTCCTCTCTATCAGCAGTCCCATAAAAAAATTCTTTACTAAAAACTCAGCAACTCCTGTGGATTAATCCTCACTTTAATCAACACCTCAGTAGTAGCAACAAAAATGACCCAACTGTAAAGACAGCACAGAAAACATGCCTCACCACAGACACCATCACAGACAGTGTGATGAACCTGGGTTTTTCATTAAGGATTCTCATCAATATGCTTTATCAGAGCCTGAACTCAGGACAAATTCTGCTCTAATTAACCTGACAAATTTTTTCACAGCACAGACTTACTATCTCTGTTCATAGTCCATCTTATGATTCTTTGATTCTGAGATAATACATCAGTGGGACTATCTGGGGATACGTGATACAGTAATCTTCACCACTAAATAGAAAACTCACAGCATAAAGTCTCAGCCTTAAAACCTGATGAGATGTTTCAGACCAAGCTGGGGTCTCCCACAAGATGCTGCCCTAAAACATGCTTCTCTGTTTTGTATTCAGCTTGTATTGCTTACTTGATCTACCCCAGAACTCTTGCAAAATATAACTAAAATTTCCAGCAACCATCCATATATTACTTATCTCCTCTTAGCTCTCCTTCTCTAAAGTAATAAGACATTAAAGAAGACGTCCTCAGGTCTGTGCACATTTGAGGAACAACATGTGGATGACAGAGAAGGGAAACCAACAATAAGGCAAACAAAATATACACTTGGGACTGGAAGGGGAATAAAAATGTTCAGAGCCCTGCCTTAATTTCAGGAGGCCATTTCTATTCAGAAGTAGATGTAAGCATGAGTACCAGCATGACTCTGAACCTATGTTTTCTGGTTTCGGTTTGGGCTAGAGTCAGCAGTTCCAAGGACATTCTCTGTTTGTTTCCACTTAACAACTTAAAATGTCCACCCATGCTTTCCCACAATTGCATGAGTTTGGGGTTTTTTTTTCCAGTATCATTTTTCCATTTTGAATACAGCTTTGCCTTTAGGACAATTATTTTGCTGTATTTCATGTAGTCATGTTGYGCTTGCTTCAAATAAATTAATCATGTTTACACTACACAAAGATATTTGGCAGAATTACAAATGCACCAAAATATATTCACAATCTGATAATCTATGCTTTTTATTTGCAATCATCTTTCTGCCTTCTGCTTAAAAGCAAGATGGCCAATTTCCAGTCATAAGCATTCATGTGATCAGGATCTCAGAACCAGAGTAGGCCACAACTTGGGCATTCCTAATGCTGTTTTCCTGTTTTATGAGCTTCTCATAATCCAAAATATCTACAGCGTCTTTTACATAATGACAAATTCAAGGATGCAAATGCAGAATTTTCTTCCATAATGTGTGCAGCCAACATCTGGGTTGATTAATTTCAAAAGATGTTTTGATAAATAGAGAAAAATTCAAGTTCCAAATTTGGGACCATTTTTCATAGTTATTAAAAGAATATTATTAAAATATTAAGTATTCCTAAAATAAAGTCCAGTTTTAAATCTGTTGCAAAAATTAAACCCATGCAATTATAAGGACCTAAAATCATTGAAGGAATTCAGAAAAGTATGTACTCCTTTAGAGAAAAATTTTCAATTAAAAGGGGGTAATAGCTTCTCAATGCTTCCTGAACACATTGAGCACCTTTAGCACAAGCAGTGAGAAATCCCTGCAGCTCTCAAAGCACTCCTGAAAAACAGGTTTAACTTTTTTAACTCAGATAATTTCAGGGTGAGACTCTCAGGAACAGCTGCCATTGTGTGAAAACTAAGCTTAAGTATTCAGCTCAAGACCATTAAAAAAATWAATTTTCAGAATGCAAAGAAGACACAGAAATTCTGGCCTGAGGTATTGTTTTTTAAATGACCACACAGAAGAAAAGWCATAATTATGCAAATTGTAAAACTGAGTTGGTTACATAAACCAAGCCAGTTACAGGCAAGTTATTCAAATAATGACTTTTTTTACTGATTAAAAACAGGCTGTTATACTTGGATCTTGAGCTATCTTTGGTTAAACACCACTTAAATCCACATTAAGTCACTGTGTTCTCGTCAACAGATTTTAGATTGAGTCAGGTCTGTGCACCCTACAAAGGGTTATTTACTCTCTTAAAACAAACACCATTTTAAATGACTGTTGGATAGAGAGCTGTGTGAGTTTAATCAGGCATAACTCACTCACTCACTCACTCACTCACTCACCAAACAAGCTTAAACAAATGGTACCTAATATTTGTCAGAAAAATATTTAAATAGTTTCCCAAACCCAGTGTTCAGAGCCATCTGGAAAATGAGCTAAAAAATGTTTCCCCCCTCAGGCAGGACTAAGCAAGCAGTCAGTTCAAGCTCTACTTAGAAAAGTTAAATGTGATAACGATACAAGGAAAAACAAGGTCTGTAGCTATGCTCATGGGGAAAAGCAAGGTCTGTAGCTCTTTCCCTCTTTCCTGGAAATTTCTTCCACTCAGGAATTTCCAGAAATGCTTTCTCAATACTGAGCACTAATCTGTACAGAAGAGGAGTAAAGAAAGGGGGTAAGCCATCACTTGTGCAGCAATCAGTGTTAACGCAAGCTTAAGGAAAACAGCTTTTGGCTCTTGGTCTTTCGTTGTTCAGTTGAAAACAAACATCAACAACAGTGGAAAAAAAGCTGTAGCTAAAAAGGATGATAAAGCACTACATGCTGAATACCAAAATAAACATAATCTCATTCTGAAACTTAAGGGGGGCAAAAAGAATCCAACCACATTCAAATTCTCTGTAGGTCAAGAGAAAGTTTTTTTTTTTATTTTGTTTGAAATTACATTTTTCCAACACCCAACTTCAATAAATGCACCTTTTCACATAGAAAATAACTCAGCGTTTCCTATGAAAATATTTTTCTCCTGGCAGAACCAGGTTTCATGCCTAACCTCAGATAGTCTGACTGCTCTGAGAACAATCAGCCACTTTTATTTATTAAACCAACATGAAAAAACATTCATCCTCTTTAAAAAGCAGTTTTCTTCAGCTTTCATAACACTGACAACAGAGTAAAAAATAGGGTCATTTTGCATTACTTCCTTTAATTTTATTGAGTGTCAATATATATCATTAATATAAAGTTACTTCGTTCTATGAAGATCAAGACACCTTACAGTATAAAATTCCCTGAGATAGAATATGCAATTTAAGGGATCACATAATTCTCTATTCCATTTACATCATAACCAAAAAGTAATGGTAATTCTTCTTCTTTTAAAACCCAGAAGATAATGATCTTCCTTTCTCTCCCTCCACCCCAATATTTTAAGGCATGGAATAAAAAAATTTCCAAAATGTATTCAAGGAAATTTTTCTACTAAAAATAGAAAATAGCTTTCCTCAATTTATACAACTGGATTGTATACATCATCTGCATCATCACCAATGTACAAACCAGTTAATTCAGGCAAACTTTATCATTGAACTAGAGCTCTACAAAGTGCATTACAAAAGCCAGTCCTTTACCTGTAACAGTACACTATTAGCTCATGGTGTGGATGACCAAAAACCAGAGATCTATGGAAACTCTGTAATACTGACTTCAGCAGCTATAGGCCTGGACTGAGTTTCCTCCTAAATGGAAAGCCACAAATTTGCAACATCCATTTAAGAATGATGAAATTAGAACAGGCTTCTCTTCTCCCAGTGCAAGAGCTCTGCAATAATTACTACAGTTTTCATCCTACAGTTCTTGAAAATCTGCAGGTTTCATCCTACAGTTCTTGAAAAAATCTGAGTTCTTGAGAAAATCCTCAATGCACAATTTACCAATACTGTGCAATTTTGACCACTTTACCCAAACTATGCTTTAATTGCTTTGTAGCTCTTTTCTGAATTTTACAAAAATATTCCCTCAAAGATTTCAACTCTTTTTTTTAGAGAGATTGAGAAGAAAATTAATGTTTGCAATCTCTGGAAATTCCCATGCTCCTGCAGCCTGATCTTCTGCATGTGGCATTACTAATGATTACACAGAAGAACTGTGTGCCTGGAAACTTGCACAAAGTGCTATAAAAATTAGGAGGACTGAAAAAATGCACTGGTTTCAGACAACTGATAAAAAGTATTGCAATCTTAAATATTATTTCATTACTTTTAAGATTGGGTTTTTGTATACAGTTCTGCAAACTCTGACAAAAACTGAACAGAAAAAAAAATTACTATACATTCAAAGGAAAAGAGGGAACCTATCATCCTGACACTTGGGTGCTATTCTTAATACTATACCTATATTGGAGTTTTAAAAATATCAAACCGAGTATTATGGGAGCAGTAACTACGGATAGGGAAACAGATTACCATGCCATGAAGAACACTCTTTTACTTTAAACAATCACTTTATACTTCTTGGAGTGAAAGTGCAGCATTAGGAATCATCCCTACTACATCCCACATTGCATAGATTGTTTTCACTCCCTTCCCAATAAATATTCTACAGCAACTCTGGCACTGACAACAGAAAGGTTCATCAAGTACTTTCAGCCAACCCTCCATGCACAAAAGCAGAAGGGAATAATTTGAGAAGTCTGCAAGATCTGAACTGGTAAACCTGTGCAAATTATTAATGAATTTCATTATTATTAGGGTTTTTTTTCCAGTAATCCTTGGCTCCATGCTTACCTAATCATGGGGAACATATAACTAGAAATAAATTGCAGTAGACTGCCAGTTTATACATCTTAAAAGCATTCATCCAACATCCCATAGAGCTTAAATCAAATCTAATCCTTTCCTAACCTAAATATGACTCACAAATGCCAGTGAGGTTGCCTGTTCTGATGTCCATCTTTTATTTGCAACTTTCTTCTTTTCCCACCTGTTCTGTGCCCATGATTTTATTCTGAATGAAGTTTCTGAGTAACTCCTGGATTAAAAAGCAGCAGAATGAATATCTTATTCAGGTGGGCAAGTCTCTCTCTTGTAGGTTGCCACTTTTTTTCCACCAAACTTCATAGCAGCAGAAGACAGGGAGGCTGAGCTTGGCAAGAATGTGTAATTGTAGCAGAAGTTTCTTCCTGGCTTTGGCAGAGCAAGATTAATGTAACCAAAAGATCTGGCTTTGGCAGAGCGAAGATTACATGTAATATCCACTACTAGGATGGCTCCAGCAAAATGTGGGAGTCTAAAAGGGAATGACTACTGTAAATGTTCCTTGACAGGTGCTGAGCGAAGAGAGTTCTACCTTAAGAACGTATGTATTGATTAAAAAACTTGAGCCACAAAAAGACCTCAAAACCAAAGGAAGAGAAAATAGTAAATCCTTCCCTTTTTATATTCTTTCCTCACACAATCCGTATTTTACCAATAATGTAGATCTTATTCTCTACAGTAATTTTCTTTCTGAACGGAAGCGATTTGGGAGTTTGGCGGGTTTTTTTTTTTTGGTAATTACTATTTTAAAAACAACAAAACAACATTCTGACTAGTCTGTCCTCCAGCAGAATTTTTTAAAATGCATGCCAAAAATCAAGAGTTGCAATACAACAGCACTGTCTACTGATACTTGAGAAAAAAGTTAGCCTTTCTGTATATATACTCAATACAGTAATAAAACCCCTGCAATTCTGAGCCTTTCCCTGCATTTTCCTGTATGGCAATAATTTTGCAGAGAAATACATGTGGATACCTGTAAACATTTTCTAATTCCTGAATAAAGGGAGGGTGGAAGTGTTCCAACTTTCTTCCCTACAGCCCGTGTTTTCCTGTAATTGAAGTTCTAATCTACTCTCATACAAGATAAATATGCCTACGGTTTCAGCAGGTAGTAGGAGAAATACTTTACATCATCTGAGCTGTTTGTCCACTCAGACTCAGTCCCCCCATACGCTTTTTCCTAAACAGAACAATTATTTGGTTCAAAGCATTATTAACTAGCTGCTGCAATTTCAAGCTAAAAGGTGCTACTGTATCATCAGATTCTTACATTCAACACTTGCGGCTCAGAATTTGTCTGTAAATAGCTTTCACACGCATAAAAAACAGTTTAAAACATTCATTTTTGTTTTAGTATTACAGAAAATCAGCACTGATCATGTGTCCTCTGCGAGCAGAGGAAAGTTTCACGGTCCAGGAAGTTGTCATAGCTGCCAAAATTGGTTTCAGCTGTACAGCTGGGGAATTTGGCATCAGATATTTATGTTGAGCTGTGCAGAAATTTAAAAGTTCTGTAACAGTACAAGTTCTGGAAATTTAACTTTGTTCTTTAGGAATCATCTGGCATAATGTCTCTTTGTACCTCCATAATTTTCTCTTTAATAAAAATCTTCCTTTCATAGGCTTTTCACAGCTCATTTTCCTGTACCTGTATGCTTCTCCAACTGATGCCAGTCTCCTGTGGCTAATGCCAACTACCTGGGCTAATGATCTCTGTGAGAATCATCCTTCCCAACACCTTGACACTCGGCCCAAGCTGTCCAGGCTGTCACCCGCCAGGAACATTAGCTTTCAAACCAGTTGGCCAGATTCTGAACAGTCTTGATTTGATTCCCAGCTGTCCTAACAGCCTCGCAGACCTTGCAGAAATGCTCATCCCAGAACGAGGTGACGTGGACTTCGTACTTCTTCCTCCAGGCAAAGTACCGCCTGTAGTTGGGTTTGTTTTTATCGAGGAATTTCAGGTAGGTGGCGAGCAGCCGGGGGCTGGGGAAGTCGTCAACGTGGATGAAGGAATCGGGGGGGATGAAGCGCTCGTAGTTGGCCCGGCGGGGTCCCAGGACGACGGGCACGGCGCTGGCGGAGAAAGCGTTCCTCCAGAGCTTCTCGGTGATGTAGTCGGTGTGCTGGGAGTTTTCGAAGGCCAGGTAGAACTTGTAGGCTGAGACGGTCTCCACCAGGCCGCCCTCGGCCAGCGCCAGCCCCCGCGCCCCGTACACGTCGATGGGCAGGTGCTCCTTCAGCTGGCGGTAGTAGCGCACCCGGGCGTGCGCCTCGTTCCAGTTGCTGATGACCCAGGCCACCAGCCGCGTCTTGCGGGGCAGGACGAAGGGCCGGGGCGCCGGCGGGACGTAGAGGTACCCGTAGGGCACGAACACGTCCGAGTCGCGGCGGTAGGACATGGTCCAGTTGAAGACGCCGGCGAGCCCCCGCAGCCCGGGCGAGTGCGACGGCGACTCGAAGTTCATCCACACCCAGCGCTGGCGCGGGGGCCGCGGCGGGGACCCTCGGGGCAGCCCCTCGGCGCCGTGCCGCGCCAGGTCGCGGTGGTGGAACAGCACCGCCTGCGCCTCGCCGAACCGGCTGCGGTCGGCGCTGAGGCGGCAGCCGCTGATGTTGTAGCGCCGCCGGCAGTCGGGCAGATGCCGCTGGCGGCCGAAGGGCTCCCACCACAGCAGCACGGTTATCGCCTCGCCCTCCGCCCGGGCTGGCTCGGGCAGCGCCGTGTAGAGGGCGAGCGCGGCGGCGGCGGCTCCCAGCAGCCCGGCCGCCAGCGCGCACGGCCGCCCGCCCAGCCGCCGCCGCCAGCAGCAGCGCCGCAGGGCCGCCTCCATCCCCGCCGCCCGCTGCCAACGCTCTGCCCCTCGCAGGGCACCGGCGCCGAGCAGCGCATCCTGGGGCTGGGGCTGCTGCCGCCGCCGCCGCTCTGCCCCCACCCCCGGCCCCGGTAGCGGGGAGGCGTCGGTGCCGCCGGCCCTCCCGGCCATGCCCGCCCGCCTCCCGGCCCGGGTGCCGCCCCCCGTCCCTCGTGCCGCCTTGCCCCGCCCGCCGCGGCCCTGCCGCTCCGCCCTCAGGGGACAGCGGTGCTCGGGCGCCTGGCGGGGTTTGGCGGCCTCCCCGCCTGTCCCGGGCGGCAGCAGCGCCGCGGTGGCCGGGGAGCTGCGGCACCGGGCCGCTCGGCTGCTCGTGCCCGACTCGGGGCCGCAGAGGGAATCTGTGTGTGCGCACTCGGGAGGGATCCCCGGTGAGAGCCCAGGCCCCAGCACGCACGGGAAAGGCTGTAGGGACGCTCCCAAGGGGTCTCAGGGTACCCGAGTCTGAGACCGCTGGTGGGTTGACCCCGGCTTGGTGCCGGGTGTTAACCACAGCCGCTTTGTCTGTGCCTTCATCAGCAGGGCAAAGGAGAGAAAATACAACGATAGGCTCTCTGATCGACCTAAGGGCGGTGAGAAATCACTCAGCAGTTACAGTCACGGGCAAAACAAAACCGATTTGGGGAAATTAACTTAATTTCTTGCCAATCAAATCAGCTAGGGTAATGGGAAATGAAAACGAAATTTAAAGACACCTTCTCCCCACCCCTCCCTTCTTCCTGGGCTCAATGTTGCTCGCAATTTCTCTGCCTCCTCCTCAACAGCAGCGCRGGAGGATRGGGAATGGAGGCTGCAGTCAGTTCGYCACATGGTGTCTCTGCTGCTCCTTCCTCCTCAGGGAAAGGACTCCTCACACCCTGCCCCTGCTCCAGTGTGGGTCCTCCCACGGGAGACAGTCCTTTGAACTTCTCCAATGCGAGTCCTTCTCAGGACCTGCAGTTCTTCATGAACTGCTCCAGTGTGGGTCCCGTCCACAGGGTGCAGTCCTTCAGGAACAGGCTGCTCCAGCGTGGCTCCCCAGTGGGGTCACAAGTCCTACCAGCAAACCTGCCAGCCCAGCGTGGGCTTCCTTTCTCCACGGGGCCACAGATCCTGCCAGGAACCTGCCCAGCAGCAGAGCGTTCTATGGGCATCCACCTGCTCTGGCATGAGGTAGGTCCTCCATTCAGAAACATCCTGCCTCACCATGGACCACAGGCTGCAGGGGAATCTCTGCTCCAGCCCCTGCAGCACCTCCATCTCTTTCTTCTGCCCTGACTTTGGTGCCTGCTCTCACATATTTTCACTCTTCTCTTCTCTGGATGCGATTGCTTCTGTGCAGTAACTTTTTTCCTTCTTAGATACATTATCCCAGAGGTGCTATTGCTATCACCGATGGGGCCAGCAGTCGGTCTGTTTGGGAGCTGGCTGGAATTGGCTCCACTAGACATGGGGGGAAGTTTCTAGCACCTTCTCAGAGAAGCCACCCCTGTCACCCCATCACTAGCAGAACCTTGCCACACAAACCCCATACATGAGCACACGTAAGAGCACAGGGCAGAGGGCCACAGGAGGAGGAGAGCCCTGACCACTCACATCTCAAAGGCAGGCACAGTCTCAGGTCTCCCCTGCCCGATTGCCCATGAGAAAGCAGGACTGCTTTCCCCTGTGCATTCTCATTTATTTCTTCCAGTCCACATATTTCTTCCAGTCCACACCTGAAACAGCCAGAGGTTTGAAACTCTGGCAAAAGGGTTTTCCCACACCAGCTGAGCTATGATTTACATGGCAATTTTTTTTTAAAACAGATGTAATTTAGAGAGTGAAGCTGAGAGCAAGTTTGAATAAGTCACTTATTTAGGAAAAAAAAAAAGAAGTGACAGCTGCCACAATAGCTTTGAATTCCTGTCAAATTCAATCCGTTTCAAGCACCTCTATGAGGAGTAACAGTTTGGAAAACTAAAGGAAAATAATTTTTAAAAGAAGGTTCTTTTTGCTCCTTTACAGCTTTCTTAGAATCATACATGCTTACTTTAAAATCTCATAGTTATTTAAAAACTACAAAACCTCATGATTACCAGAAAATTACTTTTTTCCAGCTCTGCTTCACAGAGGTGYTGTGAAAAACTACCTCACATGGGCTCAAACTTTTTTCCTAAGAAATTTGCTTCAGTGAACTGTGAGGTTGTTGACTCACACAGTTCAGACAGTGTTTGTACAGAACTGAATAAGTTTCCAGCTCTGACATTTCACAAGCTCATATCAAACAGCTGTTGGTCCAAGGTCCTCTCATCTGTATCTGCTGAAGGCAGCAGAGTTACACCAGGCATAAATTCTCAGAGACTATTTGGATTTCAGATTTTACAGGATACATACATCGAGGCCCTGTGACTTAACTTGAGTAAGTCAAGAAGAAAGAAAAGTGATTCAGGTCTCAAAAAAATAAAGCACAGTTGTGTGTGAGGGTGGTGTTAGGTTTGGAACTAAGTCATGTACATCCATAAACCTATTGCACATAGTCATTCCATACTGTGTACACAGTATGTCCATAGTCCGTGCTGCAAGCACTCATAAAATATAAGAAATGCCAGCCGCTGTGGTTGGAGTTGGTATCTGGCTGCCTGCTTCAACATACAGACTTGGCTGGAAGGGATCTCCAGGGAACACTAGTCCTCCCTAGTGGATGAGGTGAATCATTGCCAACACTACCAATGTCTGATTGTCTTGGTAAATAACAGATTTTAGTTACAAAATGGGAATATGGGAAAGCTATAGTAGAAAACTGCAAAAAAAAAATGCTCATCCTTCTAAGGAAGAGCAGAATCCTGTGAAGCCTTAAACTGTATGTAGATTCAATCCAGACCCCGCCTGATACAATGAACACTACATAAAATGAACACAATCCCTAGTCTGCATTAATCAAGGATTCAAAATGGTCCAAACCCACAGCTGTTAGTTATTTTGTTTATTCAAACATTTTTATGATAATATGAGAAATCTGAGACTTGTGAAAGTGAGTGGGAGAGCTCAATTGTCTTCTGTGGAATTCTGATTCACTCAATAAATTTGATCATATCAACTGCAATGACAGTTCTTATTTTCCTTCAGGAGCTTTCAGCATTGATACGTGACTTTGGAGGAGTTTTATCTAGTCATGCTTTCATTTCCATTGCTGCTAAGCATTCACTGCTAAGCATTCCAAATTCAAAGCATTGATGATGCAAGGCCTGATCCTGCCTATGGTAAGTCAACAGAAATGTTGGCATTAATTCAGCATTTATGAAATGTTTCATGACAATGTAACATGGAAATCTTTATAAGCCAAATAGTGACAAATTTGAAAGACAACCCCCCCCAAAAAAAAAATTCCCTTGTGATGATTCATAGCAAGAGTTGCCTAGTTACTTTTGATTTTTTGCAGTCTCAGAGTGAAACTTCAGTGTGACTTTCATCTGCACTTCAGTGGCATCCATATTAAGATGATTGTTATACCGAGACAAATCTGTTGAATTGTTTAGCATAAAATCAAAACATGGCTTTCTATATGCCTCAACACAACATCAGCTAAAGCTCTACATCTCTCTGCATCTTAAAAAAAACTATTACTGAAATCCACAGTAAGTTGTGGTTGTATATACAACACAGATACTCAGAACTATAATAATATTTGGTTTATTATGGCAAATAAGAATTTAATCATTTCAAGATGAGAGAACAGTAGTCTAAATCGTTTCTATGAGTATTATTGTCACCTTAATTTAATTTTCCTGTTACACCTGCTGCTGTGGAAGCTACATATATGTTTACATTTACATGTTGTATGTAGTCCACTAGTTCAAAAATCTTTATAGAATTTATATCTAGAGCAAGATGAAATGTATATTTGAGATATATTTTAGAATTTTTACAAATCACAGATCCAACTGTTTTGTTGCTGCTGTCTTCAAACCCTCACAGTATAGGAAATAGCAGAAATACACTTTAATTGGGTATTCATTATAGTCACTACTGAAAGTAATGATAGTTGTGCCTTCATCTGGAAGTCCAGCAGATTCCAAGACATCTTGGTGTAGTAAATTTAACAGCCASATGGGATGTGTGGCTGTAGAGTGAGGGATGCAGGGAGTGACAGTGATGACCTGGCTGACAGTGATGCAGGTCCTCACTTTCAGGACCAAGGTTGGAAGTCAGGTGTCCTCAGTTCTGTGTGTAGGTCAGATGTTTCTCTCGCCTTCTTAAGGTCTCATTTCTTATCTAGAGAAATAAATACCAGCCTGGCAGTAACCCATGTCAACTTCAGTTTGCCTCATTTCTGCCATCATACACAGCACATCCATGACACAATCACATCAGCTACTTTGTGCTGGCAGGGTTTTGTCAAGTTTTGTCCACTCTGACTCGGGAAAAACTCCATGGACATCACTGAGAAATACAACATGATGAAGGTTGAGTAGTGTTGCCAGACGCCTGAAGACCTCCCGCAGGGAACACATCTGGTTTTGTGTGCTTTGGAGATAAACCAGTCCAGGAGATAGCTCCATGGACTGAGGACCACACAGGCTTCTTGGCACTGTATATGCAGCTTGGGAGTGCTTTAACCACTCTGTGGAAATCACAGCAAGTTCCCATGTTGCTGATAGTCAGGAATTTAAAATATTATGCTGTGTGTTAGTAATGAAGCTGTTGCAAAATAAAAAATATTTTGCTTATTTGAAGGTTGAATAGATGCCGTCACTAACAGCAGTAAATATTTCTGCCTGGAACTTCCCAACTGGTTTCCTCCTCTATTCTGACTCACTCTGTTTTGTCACACTTCAGAAATATTTAAGCCTAGAAAAGTGTTTGAAGCTATTTGTCAACTGTTTTACAAAGGCAGTTTAAAAGGTACTGTAAGACATGGTTGTGTTTTCAGCCACAGCTATCAACCCAGACATTCTGTCAGGCAGGGAAACCTTGTGAAGTTTTTCATCATAAGAAAATATGATCAACTTCAAAGCGTAGGAGGATGCTGTCTGGTACCAAAATGACGCTAAGAATGATATTGCAGTCTCTTCATAAATAGTCCCCATGGTTTCAATGCAAGTTTTGCCAAGTAAGAACCTAAATTCTCTATGAAAAGGTGTGATAAAAGTTTTGTTCTGTATAAACGATACACTTTGTATTTCAGCATGAAGTTTAAATGCCTGTTACTTGATTGCCTTGTGCTTCATATGTAGGATTATGATCTTTCTGCTGAGAAGATCCAGTTGAAAGCTGATGCCTGAATAGTTTCTGGACAGTCAAACTCATGTTTCTGATGTGCAGCAAAAGCAGTGTTAAAATATTCTGCCTGGCTACAGTTTCACTTGTGACTGTGAGCAATGCTGGATTAAAACCATGAGAAGTTGATATTTCCAGGTCAAGGCACAGGCATGAACAAATGTGCTATGCACACTGTGAATGAAAGACCCTGTCCAGGATACTCTTCAGTTTTCCATTGAAGCACACAGCTTTGTTGTTCACCAGTGTAGACCAGAGCAGAAATCAGAGCAGAAAAATTTTCCTAGCAGTCCCACACGATCCTCAGACACTGACCCATGTGTGGGTACCAGCAAGCCAGAATTTGACTCTGTGGATATTTGTAAGCGGTTATCAATAATTTCAGTCTTCCTTGGGTTTTTTCAGCACTGGCCTGTAGGAGCATCAGGGGATACTACGGTTGGGATGGATGGAGATGAGAGATCTCTGAAGCCAGATCGTGGAACTTGCGGTTTATTGCAAAGGGTGTGGGTGCAGGGCCCTGCTGGGAGCTGCCAGCCGCAGCTCGGAGCAGGCCCGAGAGAAGAGAGGGGGAGAGAGGATGAGAGGGAAAGAGCGTAAAAGGGTAAGAGAGTAAAAGGGCAAGAGAGTAAAAGCATAAGAGAGCAGAAGTGTAAGAGCATAGAAGGGTAAGAGAGAGAGGTTCCCKTTACAATACAATAAATCTTCTTCTGTGTTGAATATTCTAATTCTCACTAACCAATCTAGTACAATATACAAATCCTATAGCATTTACATACAGCCTATAAGAATCATTACATTACCATATTGTGTTACATTTTAAACCCTAAAAACTACTCTTTGGTAGTAGGGTCTGCTCTTACCCTTGGACTTGTCTGCAGGCAGAGGGTATTGTTTCATCAGAAGGGGATTATCTTCAGCTGGCCACACCATTGTTTTGCAGTTGTTCAGTAACTAAGGGATCTCAAAGCTTGCTTTCATTTCGATCTTTCTTATAGTTTCTATATTCTCAAAATCTTTTGCCAGACAATCATATATATAAAGCTTTGTTTCATCTTCCCCAACACTGGCCTTCATCTTGTGCAGCCACAGTGGCAAGAGACAGTGATGTGCAACAGGCACTGCTGCTCTCATTTTAACCAGTGAGCATCTCCCAGGACAGAGAGCAAGTATTTGTGACAAAAGTTCTCTTTGGACATCTTTGAACGTCAGGGGTTTGGGTCATATCTCAGTCCTGGAGGCAAAACTAGCCCTAATTTGAAGTAAATCTTCTAAACCAGACATAATCTAGTTATGGGGCTCTCAATACCAACTGCTTTAATAATTTGACCCTCTCCTGTTGTGCTTCATTACTTAATAATGTAAATGTCGCCTTGGAAAAATGTAAGTGTTTAATCACAGGTACTAATACAGGCAATGATGTAATGATATAAGCAATGATAACAATTGTCTTTCAAAACAGTAGTGTTGAGTTTGGCAATGAAATAATAAAATAAAAAAGAGAAAAGGAGAGCCAAACAGACAATAAAAAGTCACTATGATAAAATGTGAGCACAGTTAATTTAAATTACCCAACACTCTATTTAATAAAATATTATAAAGATATTATAAATATCACAGTAATATTAATAACATTATTATTATGCAATATTATATTTTAACAAATTGCTTTGTTTTATTCAAATAAAAGAGGAGACACATAAAAAGCTCACAAACATGAATATATCAGAATAGGTAAGAATTACCACAGCCTCATAAGTGAGGTAACAACAGAGAAATCTAACAGGGATTTCTCTGTTGTAGAAGGTCACACAAAAAGAAAGAGGGAGAAGATGAGCACCAAATGCTGCACCAAAATTGAGTTAGTGCAGGAATCCAGGATAGAGCCAGGAAGTCTTCTCATTTGGAAAATTTTAAAACAAGATAATGAAACAGAATGGGAAAGCAAGGAGAGGAAAGTGGGGTAAAAATGAAACAAAGCAGAAGCAAGATGCAACAAGCCTAATCAAAGTCTCGGTTCGAAAATCCAGTGCTTTTCAAACATTATTAAGTGATTCATGATCAAATTTGCATCTAGAAAGCGAGAACAGTATTTTGAAAAGGAGCTACCCCTCTAGTGCCTCAGATACAATATTCAGTACAATAACCTTTTTCATTTAGAAGTCAAATGGAAACACTGAGAAGAGTTGGCTTGAAAGCTGCGGAGGGGCTGTTTTGGTTTTGGTTTTTCTCTTTTTTTTCCTTCTCACTGATACAAAAATAAAATCAAACTTTTAATGTCAGAGCAGAGATCCAGAAAATCAAAGGACAAACATCTGATTTAATTCACATATAATTGAAGAAAAAATCCAAAGGAAATCAAATTCCAGTTTCACAAAGTTGCAACGGAGACTTCCTTTTTAAAAATATTCAGTGTGTTATAGATACTTCCAGAGGAACTGAGAGGCCCAGAAACCAATCCCATCTCCACCTCTTAGGCAAGGTTTTGGTACCAGGGGGCTGACTACAGGAGTGACTTCTGTGAGGAGTTTTACAAGTTTCCCCTGTGCCCAACAGAGCCAGTACCAGCTGGCTTCAAGACAGAMCCGCTGCTAACCAGGGCTGAGCTAATGAGCAATGGTGGTAATGCCTCTGGGATAACAAAATAAAGAAGGAAAAAGGTACTGCACCAAAGCAATTGCAGCCAGAGAAGAAAGGAGTAAGAATGTGTGAGAAGAACAGCCCTGTAGACCTCAAGGTCATTGGAGAAGGAGGGGCAGGAGGAGCTCCAAGAGCCAGAGCAGCCATGGTGAGTCAGCTGTGCCCCTGTAGCACACAGAAGCCCATGGTGAAACTGCCTCTGGAGGACTCCATAACTTTTCTGGTTTTATACAGTATGAAGGATCTAGATTTGTTTCATAAGTGGCATGATAATACAAAGCAAACTAATATTCATTTGGTGTTACCTCACTGTAATAATGGTTTAAGAGTGAGTGGTTAGTTATTTCAGCATGTTCCATGCTGTCTCTGTGGTTCTTTGATACTATGATAGCTCTTACATGGAGAGAGGCTTATTTATGTTAAACTTTCATTAAATCAGGCTAGATACTGAATCACAAACTTTGCCTTCTTGTCATGGTAGAGACAGACAGAAATGACACACCAAGCAATGTATCAAAGGCTTTTTTTATTGCTGCCTGTTCTCCTTTTTTTACAGTTTTACAGACCACATGTGTGACTCCAATTAGTTAGTAGCTTTCTTGCCAATTACTCTGTTGGTTAGTAAAAGGTATTTTTCTTATCCATCGAATCTTTCTATTCTTAAATTGTTTACACATTTTCTTCACTGATTCTCATGGGATAGATTTAATGTTTATGCAGGTGCTAGTTGTTTTTCACCTGGGAATAGATTGTTTTGTTAACAAACTGTTCACACCAGGATTGTTTTCACATGGGAACTTGCAAAGTGCTAGCTTCACTTAGAAAAAATGACAGACTGGCCACTGACCTAACACAGCAGGCCTGATTTTTTGAGGCCTTTCTTTTATAATTTTTCTACCTTACTGCAACACCTTTGAAATGCTCAGTTTAATGGATGATTTCAGTCTAAAGCATTATGAGGCACTTCATCAATTACATTAAAACCATCTGCTGGAATTTAGAATCACTTTGCAAAAGAGAAAACTATGAAAACGTGCTTTCACAGTTGCAAGTTTTTCAGCWAGAACATCTTGTAATCTTTGGATTGTGATGTTTTCATCACTGGTGGAAATATGGTTMGATTTGACTACTTACAACATCAGATTACAAAGTAGTATGAAGATGTGAATAAAACAACAAAAAGGAAATAGGCCCATATTCAAGTARAACTTTATTCAAAATCCTATAAACGAACATCTACATTTTCAAAGGTAGCTAGTTATGCTGATGTTTGATTTGACACATCAAAGCAGGTTCAGGTCTTCACAGCACTGACATTCAGGATTCTGCAAAAAAGACAACATCTGCTCTAAGGATGGATGAGACAMCACATAGTGAGCCCTCCAAACCACTAGTCACTTTTAGGGAAAGGCAGTAAAAGGAAGAAGGAAAATGCATTTACTTAAGTAAATTCAGCAATATGAATATTTTTTTCTTTTTTTTCTCTTCTATTTATATCTTCAGCATATTTTCCCTTCATTTTTTACAGTTTCTATCTCTGTGTTCCTGAACTGTATTCTCTTTTCTGTTTCATTCAGGAATTTCTAACCTTCTGTATGTCTCCTCTTTCATTTCCCTTATCAGTGATTCTTCCTTTTCCTTCACTGATTCCTCTCCTCTGGCACTAAACACAGCAGGATCATCTTCTCTCATAATCTCTTCCCTTTTGTCCATTTCTATAGCCTGTACCCACTCCATCTCCCCACTAGTCTCTCCTTTTTCCTCAGATCCTTACACAGAAGAAAATGCATGAATGGAGATGGTTTGGTGAACACAGGAGCTGAAGCCAGATTGCTCCCAAATTTTTCCCATTGTGTATCTTTTCTGCCACCTCTTCTCTCATGATACCTGCCTGTCCACTGCAAAACAGGCAGCATAGCTACTGAGGAGGGCACCATTTGTCTCTAGCAGCAGTCCCTGAGAATGAAATCTCATTCAAATTCCCAAAGAAAAAATCAACAGATTTTCAGCACCTACATCAATCTCAATGAACTGCTTTATTTTAAAGCTCTTCTTTCTTCATGGTTCTGAGCAGGAAATGGAGAAGATCATGATCTTTGAAAACTCTGCTTGCCTTCACTAGAATCCTGAGGTACATGAGCTTTAAAATGATGCCAACATCTCAAAACTCTGAGTCATTCTGTAGTTGTTAGGTCTGCTCTATAATTAAAGTGCTCCTACAAGTAAGTAACTCTAAAATAAAGGCAGTGTGGCAGAAGGCGGTAGTGGTTAAACACTTCTCACACCAGTAATAGCATAATCCATGCTGCTCTTGTAACTAAGTTGCCACTATCTCCTGATCTCACAAGATCAAGATAGAAAGAAAGAGATGCTAGTCAAGTATTTTTAAACCTGTATTTTTAAACCACTATCCCCCAAGAATGTGGGAATGAGCTTCATGTAATGGCAAAATATGCTGAGTTCATACATTCTACAAGCTCATGACACTACAAATATTCTCTTAAAAAGCAAAATACCTCTGTTTTCTTAGAGTTTAAAGAGAGTTAGGTTAGGAGAGAATGTGAGCAGACACTAAGCTAAAATCTATAAAGAACAGGTCTGCTCCACAAAAGCCACACTCTACAGACTGTAAAGAGAGAAACACATTTCCCAGAGCACCAGCTGACCATTGCAGGCAAATACTAAAATGCCTGAAAGAATACCTGGATCAAGCTCTTTTCAGGAGGTGTACTGGAGGAGTGCTTTTCCAAACAATTGAATTTCTTAGGGCTGTATGCTAAGAACAATAAGGTTCATAATGAACATGAAACCAACACTCACCATCTATCAGTAGGAACCAAGTGATTATTCCATGAATAGATGTGAAACCTTTAAAAAAGGTTTCAGAATATGAAATAAGGGGACTCAACACAGCAGCCCTGAACTGATTTCTTCTACAAAGATTTCAAAGTCTATTGCCTACTTACTAAAAGAAGAGATAGGTTAGCTCTGCAGAAAGATGCCCTGCAACTTAAAAATGAGGTGTTATAGTAAAAGTTTCTTATTATTGACTCTTACTTTTCACTCTTGCATGTCTTGAATAGAATTGAGGCTGTACAAGTAAATCACTGTTGTTCTGTGACACTGGTTTCAAGCTTCTAATGGAGAAATTGTTCTTCACATTCCAAACTCGTTCCAGAGCCACTGTTAACAATTTGGCAAAAGAATAGCTTTATAACTGATTACTTCAGCTTGTTCTAGAATTAATATAAAACTACACAATAATATTCTTCCATAGTTAATGAAAACAGATTGACATCTTCAAAGAGAAGTTCAGATTGCTAAAGGCATGCAATGCTCTCTACTGTCTATAGAAGCTCTTAGGACTACTCAGGCACCCAACTGAAGCAGGATATAGCTTCAGTTAGTTATTCAGTTTATTATTGTCTATAATAAACAAGAAACAGCAGTAATACCACTGATGCAAGCAGTATCCTTTTTTGGTCATACTGGAATACCAAACACTCTCATAAAAATAGGGAAAACAACACTCCCTCCCCAGAAAACCCRACCCAAACCAAAACCTAACCAAACAAATAAAAAACCAAAGCCATCAACATCAGAGCAAAATTAAAAGATAATTTATTTTGTGGAAAGGTTACAACTTACTAGCCATCTAATTTATTTTAAACAATACATTTTAGCAGTCTAAACTGTGTAAATCAATAACCAGCCAACCTGACAACTGTTGCCTATCAGAGCCCAGGCCACTTAGTAAGCATCTCTATTTGTCCAAACAGCTGAAAAAATGAATTCAGTATTCACTGAATAATCTGTACACCACCATCTATATTTATCATATTCATCATTCATCATTGTTATGCTATGCCTATAACATTATGCTGTACATACCATTTCTGTACTGAGCTTGCTATAGATCCATGTATACAGTCCTGTAACCAATACTTATGTAGTGTTTCTCTATTATCTTTGTACTTTAAGCCTTTGTAACATACATTTCTTTGGGACACTCTTCAAAAGTCACAAGAACATGTAAAGTAATATCCATATATTCAGCCAAACTGAAATACTCCAGACAATTTTGATCCATTGGCAGATGAATGCAGAAAAAAGTTGTGTTCAGCTCTCAGTAACATTAGGCACATGAGCAGATTGAGCAGACCAGTGCTAACATCTGCAACTCAGCTCTGTGCTCAGGTCCCCTGTTCAGTCAAGAGGAAAAGGACAGGCACTTTTAGAGCATGACACATGCAATGACAGGTGTCTGGGACAAGTCAAAAGAATATCCAAAGGGCCTTTTTTCCTCTGCTTACTATACACAGAGGCTACCCAAGTCAGTCATTTGCAGGTGTGTGCTTTAATTCCCTATAGAGCCTAGTCACAGTAATAAGAATTACAGGCTCAAATGGTCTTTACATCTGCTGGGTACTGATTACATCACCTAATTTGGTACATTTTTGTCTGTGAATCCAACTGTTTTAAATTCATTTTGAGTGAGTTTAGAAATGGGTCTCAATCCTACACAACTGTACTAATAAGCAAATATACTACAGCATTTCTTTCAAAGAGAAAGGTAACAAAACCTCCCTACTGCTTGGCAATTGTTTCTGGTTTATTAAACAGATGCATCATATGGAATTATCTGTGTTCTTCTGGTCTCCTAATTTCTCACCAAAAAAAAAAAACAGAGAAAAAAGTAATAAAGACTATATGCAATCCTGCTGTTTCTAAATGTTCTGCACAATATTACATAAATGTTCTGTAATTTTGCCAAATTTCTCAAAACAATCACTTGTCCTGACAAACACTTGCCATTTTCTGATAAAGAGGATTACCTGCAGTTGGATGATTAACATTGCATTCTTCTTCCTGTAAATGAAAGTGCTCCTCCAGTATTTCTTTAACTCTCCTAGGTGGCTCAACATATACACATTTCTGTCCTGTTAGTAAAATACATTACAAAACAGCCAGTTATTTTAAATCCCCTGAATGCTGATGTACTTTGCTGAATGCAATTGTCAAGCTGTGCTACTCTGCATCCGTCTTCAATGCACAGTGAACCAAATCATTTACAAATACATGACGGTGTTCAGCCAAGCCCTACTCCCCAGGACAGGAGGATGGTACAGGACAGGACCCTGGTGGGTCCACCCGGACGGGGCGTGCTGGTAGCCAAAGCCACCCCGGGGCCACTGGGGAGCCGGCCACCGGAGACAGCCCTGGCAGGGCAGGGCCGAAGATGGAGAGGCACCCGAGAAGATGTCCCCGCTGCAGAAGTCTCCAGGGAGCTGGAGAGGGATGCGGACGCCACACGGCACCAGGGCCAGCACCTGCCGCGGTGCTGGGGGACATCAGTGAGGGGGACATCAGCAGGGAACGGCTGGGCTCCCGAGGGGACAGCGTGGGGTGGGCCCGGGCTGGGGCAGGGCTGGCCGGGGACCGGGGACGGCCGTGCTCACGGAGCTGCTCGCCGCCGACATCGCTGCCCGGCTCCCCGGCCGCCGCCGCCGCCGCCGCCGCCGCGGGGGTGTGCCGGCCCGCCGCCCTCATGGCTGCCGCTGCCGCTGCCGGGCGGTTGGGCCGGGCTGCTGCGCGGGGGTTGCCAGGCTGCCCGGCAGGCGGGGCCGCCGCGGCGCTGCCGGCTCCCGGGGCACCGAGGCGGCCCCGAGGCGGGCTGGGGCAGCCGGCAGCCCCGGGCACAGCGGGCCCTGGCACGGCGTGCGGGACAGCTCCGGGTGCCAGCACCAGCTGCTCCTCTGTGTCACTCGGCATGGCCGCGGGAGCGGGGCACGCACTTCACAAACTCCGTACCGCTGCGGGCTGTCACCGCGGGCCTGCCCTACGGAAGGGTGCCGGGCTGAGGGGAAGAACGACAGAGTCCAGTTTAACTGATTTATATCTACTGATACTCAAAAGTAGCAGTTTGGTCATAAAATGAAGCATCTTCAGACACTGCTTATTGGACTGAAGTGGCCTTGTAATCCACGTCTCTATTATTCCTTGATGCATCTCAAGGTGTATTCATCTTCTTCCACAGATGTCCTGAAACCAAACTTTTAAAAACAATAAACATTAAAATCATGTTACACCATTCGTAGTTCAGAAACTGTGTTTCCATTTTCCAACAGAAAGTGCTGAACATTACACACTGCTTCAAGACGCCCTCAACAGTAGCTTGATCGGAGCACCAAATGTGGTCCAACATATCCCAACCCTGCTGCTACTGCTACAGTTGTGCTGCATGTTAGTGGAAGGAGCTTGGGATCATTCAGTAAGGCATCTGCATGGGACAGTGCTTACTACAGCTCTCATAGTGACAGTACTTCAGCACTCACATTCAATTTTCAGTTTGTTTAACAGAGAAGCGACTTTCTCCACTTAGTTAAATAGATGGCAAAGTTGAAGCTGAAAATCATACTGTGTGCCCTTACCATGGCAAAATTTTAGTGTACTAACTCCAAGGGCAATACTAAATTACCTGTAACTACATCAGACACGACAGTATGCTGGCTGTTTATCCTCACATGGTTGTGGCTCGTTTTTTCCAATTAATGCCACATTCTTGACATTAAGTCTTTATGCAACTTAATTGCAAGGGAAAAGTAAAGAGGATCTTGATAGAAAATCACTTCCTTGAAAAGTACGAGCAAAAAAATAAACCTGAACTACTTTCTATCCTATGAATAATGTGTTTGATTTATGAACAGGTGATTGCATTGATAAATGGGACTTTCAATTAAAAAATATGACAAAATACTTTAGGTTAAATATTTTATTTTATAATAAGCCTTACATTAGGTTCATTAAACATTTTGTGTATCACCCAAATAAGTTACATTCATTCTGAGTTTCATGCAGTTTTAAAAAAGTTAGAATTTCTCAAAAAATAATTTTCAAGTGAGCCGTAATAAAGTCTGCATAACCAAGCCAGAATTTTTTCACATCAAGTAAATATTCCAGTTTTCCCTCCTGCTTTGACACTACAGACAGCTTACAAAGGCCTCTCAAAATCTGCACTTATTAAATAGAAACTCACAGGAACTACTGAGACTTTCTGACCACCTCGACTAACAGCAGTAACGCTTCAAAGTATGAGCGTGATCTCTGAACTGCGCTGCAGGAGGTGACATTTTGCTTGAGGAGAATACTGAAATATCTTACGTTAAAACCTTGTTGCAAAGAGACAGACCACCACCGACAGGCATGCAGAACACTAACAAGAAAGAGGCAGAAAACSTCACATTCACAAGCTTTTACGGGGACACAGTGTTTATGCAGTCTTCTACTATTTCAAAAAGGTAATGATATATATCAGTCCTCCTTGCAATATCAAGAGCAGTTTCATCCAAATTATTTTTCAAGTCTGGCTTCACATAGCGATTCATCAGCAGGAGCTCAAGGGTTTCCCTGCTGTTCTTGTTTCCTGCAGCGATGTGCAGGGGTGTCARCAGCCCGTTGGTCTGCGCGTTGATGTCTGCGCCCTGCTGCAGCAGGAACGCGGCCACGCTGGTGTTGTTCCACTTGCAGGCGCTGTGCAGGGGCGTCCAGCCGTCCACAGTCTGTGCGTGGACGTCGGCCCCTTGGGCCACCAGCTCGTGTGCCACGTCCAAGTGCCCGCTGTAGGCAGCTCGGTGCAGAGGAGTGTACTGGTCTTCATCACGAGCGTTCACTGGAGCCAGCTTTTCCGTCAGGAGCCTCTTCACCGTACCCAGCTGTTTAAAGAAAACAGGGAACTTCACGTGATTCTATGAAACAAGATGTATGGCTTTTGTCACGGACACATTTTCTGAAAAATCCTTTGCCAGGATCCTTTTCTCCTGAGAAGCCGAGGCCTTAGAAACGAAATGTAAACAATAATTATATGCTGCTGTGCGATGCAACAGGTGTATCTTTGATTGGTCTGATGTGGTTGTTTTTAATTAATGGCCAATCAAAGTCCAGCTGTCTCACGCTCTCTGGTCAGTCACAAGATTTTATTATCATTCCATTCCATTCCTTTCCTTACTAGCTTTCTGATGAAATCCTTTCTCTATATGCATAAACACTATTCTTTAGTAGTTTTACTATATCRTTTTCTTTTAATATAATATATATCATAAAATAATAAATCAGCCTTCTGAAATACGGAGTCAAGATTTTCATCTCTTCCCTTGTCCTGGGACCCCTGTGAACACCACCACATGGCTTTGATGGTCCTGAAGTTTAATTTCTGTCAGTTCCAGAAGCACTTATAAAATCTCAGATACAGCCTCTCCACCCCAGTTAAAAGGTTTATTTGCCATGATGAGCCYAGCATGCTTTCAGTTTAGAGAAGTTAAAGAAAAGTGCTGTCACTTGAACTTTGAACTGGAATCAAAATTTTTTCTAAAAGCCAATGGATCCACAGATGCTTTAGTGTGTATGGGCTACAAAGGGGGATGGTTTAAATAGAGTGGCTTGCAAAACCAAATCAAAAGAGCTCAGAGAAAGAAAGAAAAGTATAGGTAAATTTTTGTTTGTGGATGAGACTACAGACGCGCTCAAAATAACATTCTTGTAAATTATAAACATGCACAGAGCAAGTGCCTTACYCGATTGTTTTCAGCTGCCCAGAGCAGCAATTTCTCTGGATGTTTTTCCATTTTCTTTTCTTGCATTTCGTACCATTCCTCCGTTCTTTCTTGCTCATCATCATCATCATCAGACTGTCCTGACCAACAGCTCTGAGTTCCCACAGGAATCAAATGCCTGTGCGTCTCCAGCAGTTCAAGTTGGTTAAAATGCTCTGTGAAATCTTCAAACAGCTCGCTGTCATCATCGTCTTCATCAGCTTGCTTGTCTTTATTCATTTTCAGTCAGCATCTGTAGAACAGTATTTATGCCAACTGTAACTGTTACCGGTGCACTGTCAATAAAACTATCTGATGGATGATGCTGATGTCAACAAACAGCAAAACTCAAGGGAAAACTCAATGATCCTCCACTAACCCGGGCTTTGCCAGCTCTGCCAGAACTCACAGATAACATCCACGCTAAAAAGCACCGTGTGACCCCGACCCCCGAACGGCACCACCTTCAGACTGCAGTGCAGCACTGCGCGGGGCTTTGCTGAGCGCACTCGGAACGCTGCTCACTTTACCAACAAAGGGTGTGGAGAGCAGCCCGGACTTTGGGGCAGAGTCTCTGCTCCGCCACAACTGCCCGGCCCGGCCCGGCCCGGCCCGGCCCGGCCCGGCCCGCAGCACCGGCCCCACTCCCCTCCGCTGGGCCCACATCACCCCGGGCAGGCCCCACCGCCCCGCAAGACACCGGCCGATCCCCACCCTCCCCGCGGGTCTCCCATCGGCCCCGCTGGGCACCGCTCCGGTACCCGAGGTCCCAGCGCCGCCGGGGCTCCGGGAGGGGCGCGCCCGGCGAGCGCTTCCGGGCCGCGCGGCCGCCGGACGTGACGGAACGGGCCGGGCCGGGCCGGGCTGGGCCGGGGGCGGTGCTCGGCCCGAGCCGCGGCGGGAGCGGGAGATAGAGCGGTGGCAGTGATCGTGCAGTGTGATCGCACCTCAGTGTGCCCCTGCCCTGGCCCAGCGCCTGGTTTGGTCTCTTGCGCTTCGCGTAGCGCCTGTGAAGAGAGAATCTGCCTCCCTGAGCTGGCAGCGCTGTACCAGAGCCTTCCCGTGGGCAGCCTCGCACCAGGATGAGCGCCATCAACTCACAGTAAGCTCCCGCTGTCTGCAGCTCCCTGCAGTCCTGACACATCAGGCAGCAAGTGTTTTGTGTCTCTGGGACGAGTTAAGAAGAGCTGGGATCATCAGTTGTGTTTCCCTCTGGCCCTATGATCACCGTGCTTGCCTTCATGCACGTGTAGCTTACCAGTGCAAAGAGAGAATTAGACTTTCCACAAGTATTTTTAAAAGCAAAAAACATACAAAGGGTCCTTTAGTTTTTAATTATATACTTCAGAGCGGTGCTTGCATCCCTTTACTGGAGCAGAATGACTGGGATAAACAAATCTTCCAACTGGCTGTTTTGGCGATGTGCTGTTTGCAGTACAAGTAGTGAAGTATTTTGAGACTTACAGGACTGATACTTGGTAGAGTTTTATGGCAAATCTCCTTGTTTCATGACTTTGGACAGATAAGCTTACCTTAGTAAAGGCTGTGTAGAAATTCCCTATGTGTATTGCTCTCTGACACTAGTTTTCTTGTCTTACTCAGGGATGATGAAGATACCTTTAAAATACTCGTTGCTACTGATATTCATCTCGGCTATTTGGAGAAGGATCCAGTGCGTGGAAATGATACATTTGTAACTTTTAATGAAATTCTGGACCACGCTCAAAAAAATGAAGTAAGTGCTACTTTTTGGAGAAGGAGGAACTGAGGCTGTTAAAAATATGGTCCAATCTGCCAGAAGCTGTAAAGCTTAGTCCTGGTACAGTCTCTAGTAATACCAAATCAAATGGCTGAACTATTTGTTGCATTCAGTTTCATTTCTGATTTAGTAAAGGGAATGCCTGATTCTTTGTGAGAGCATTCTTAATGAATYATGACTTTGGTTGCATTAGCAGTGGTTCTGGGTTTCAGTGGTATCTAGAGAGGGTTTGTCACTGCGAGGGAGAAAAATACTTGAGGAGAGTGAGAGTAGTGATATACAGTCTTCTGACAAACCAGTAGAGATTTGTTAGAAGTTTTTGAAGTGTCATGCAGTGCTGAATTGCTGAAGTGAGCAGTTCTGGTGCCTGCACAGTCAGCAGCAGAATCCTGTAGTGGRGTGGACAGAGGGATTTCCTGAACTGGGACAATGTTGGAGGAGCCGAGAGCCACCAGGAGCCCGCAGCGGCTGGTGGGACCTGGGTGGCGTCAGGAGCAGTGGCAGCCAAGACCCCACCCCACGCCTGTAAAATAAGCTCCTGGGGAATGGCAGGAAGCTGGAGCACTTCCAGCATGGCAAACAGACCTGCCATGGTGTGACTTTTTGTGCAGGAACAGCACCTGAGCCCTGCCAGCTCCACCAGGGAGCAGTGGTATCTGTCTGGCAGAAAGCCATGGCCTTTCTCTGCATCCACCACGGCTGACAGAGCTGCCCAGACAGAAGTCCCTGTCCAGACACAGCTCTGGTTGAGGAGTATCAGGGAGTGTGYATGAGAGAGAGAGACTGCTGCAATCACAGTCTACTTTCCTTAGGGCAGGCCTGACAGGCAGACAGGACACACGATCCAGGGGATTCCCTATCCTCTGGATGAACTCACTGAATTAAGGGATGGGGGGCAATGGCAACAAGTTCCTGCCCAGCACAGCAGGTGCATCTCCTCTGTGACTGCCCCACATCCCCACATGCCCTGACATAACAGGTGTGAGGCTCTGTAAGTGGAACTGAGCAAGGACAGTGGTTCATCAAGCATAGAGGTGTTGCTGAGGTTGTTGCCTGTGCCCAATATCAAAACTCCTTCCATGAAGAAAAAGGGGGGRTTGTTGTAGGAGACACGCTTCTGATGGCAACAGAAGGCCCARTATGGTCCAGCATGTGCCAGGTGGCCAAGAAGGCCAATGGCATCCTGGCCTGGATCAGCAATGGTGTGGCCAGCAGGACCAGGGCAGGCATTGTCCCCTGTACTCAGCACTGGTGAGGCCACAGCTCCAATCCTGTGTCCAGTTCTGGGCCCCTCACTGCAAGAAGGACATTGAGGGCTGGAGCGTGTCCAGAGAAGGGCAATGGAGCTGGGGAAGCACAAGTCCTGTGAGGAACAGCTAAAGGAGCTGGGGGTGTTTAGGCTGGAGAAAGGAAGGCTCAGAGGAGACCTTATTGAACTCTACAACTGCCTGAAAGGAGACTATAGCCAGGTGGGAGTTGATCTCTTCTCCCAAGSAATAGGACTAGAGCAAGTGGCCAGCAGTTGCACCAGAAGAGATTTAGACTGGATATTAGGCAAGATTTCTTCCCTGAAAAGGTCATCAAGCTCTGGAACAGGCTGCTCAGGAGGGTGGTGGAGTCACCATCCCTAGAGATATTTAAAAGATGTATGGATGCGGCACTTGGGGACATGGTTTTTGATAAGGTTTTTTCCTAATGCTTTACCAAAAGCTAAATATATGCAGTATATGCAGAAAGAGCAGGTAGCACCTTCTCAAAATAATGTGGTGATGGCTACTGGTTTCTTTGCATGGATAGTGCAGCGGTTAGAAAATAATGTAGCTTTTCATGCCTGTCAAAATATGTTCAGGAGACAATTTGGAGACCCTTATTGCAATAGTAGACTAATCCTTTTTTTACCATTATCAGTTGTTTTCTCCTATGGCTCTTCATAAATGGGTCCTTTTGGGTTTGATTTTGTTTTAATTAATAATTTAATTAGGTTTTTTTTAATAAGGAAGTTAAATATTGTTTCTCTTACAACTAACCCTTTTACCTTGAGGTATTATTTCCTCATATTTGAGGAAATATATGGAGCTCCCTAGAAGAAATAATTTAAACAATTTGCTTAGAAGTCTTTCAAGGTAATACAAAATGTTGTATTAAAATAATAAAGCTTTTTGTTACATACAGGTGGACTTTGTTTTATTAGGTGGAGACCTTTTTCACGACAACAAACCCTCCAGAAAAACAGTACACTCTTGTTTGGAGTCGCTAAGAAAATACTGCATGGGCGATCGTCCTGTTCAGTTTGAAATTTTGAGTGATCAGGCAGTTAATTTTCATTACAGCAAGTAAGTACGTTACTATAAATTATCATGTAAGGCTTGGTTTGTATATTGGGTGAGTATGTTGTGATTTTTATTTTATATCCTCCATGACTGGAACCTGGAATTTTTAGGCATGTCTGTGTGGGGCAGTTCACAGGATAACTTCACCTGTCATCTAAGTCTGTAAAGAAATGTGTACAATATTTTGAGAAACTTCTGAATGTGCTGTGACTCTTGATATATTTATGTAATGTATAGTTTCCATTTTGCAAGTACAATACAAGTAATCCAATTCACAGGAGTTGTTTTGCTAAAATCAGCAGAGTTCCTTGTGTGTARGCAAAGGTTGCACGGCCTAATCCCCTACTACTCCACAATTTTTTGTACAATTCTTTTCATGGCTTGTTCTACAAAAAAGAGGTTTATTTTGCTACCCYGTTTCCCATAGAAAGTGCCATTCCAGACCATGAGTAAGAATCTTCTTATGCTTAAGCTTAAGCTTAGGCTTATTCATAATCACTTCTTTCTGAGTTTTACCACATCTATTTGTGTTGAAGACAATTTGAAGAGAATATTGAGAATCGTACACAAATTTGCAGAAAAAGTTTAACTTCTTTTCCTTTTTTTGCTTAGGTTTCCTTGGGTGAATTATCAGGATGAAAATCTCAACATTTCTATTCCAGTTTTTAGTATTCATGGCAATCATGATGATCCCACAGGGGTAATTCTTATCATAATTGTACTGTTGCATTACAAAGATTTAGAAATAGAAACTTGTATAGAAATACAGTTCTGGGAGACCGTGCTACTTTTAGTCAGTTGCTCCACTCTGTGTGTAAATATTTTATGCATCTTTAGGAATTATCTTAATAAGTGAAAACAAGTTAAGTGTTTGACATTTAAAAGCAAATGGAAATAAGTTAAGAGATCCATGTGAACTGTGTTTAATTTCTTAAAGAAGTGGCAGTCTTTCAGAAAGTTTCTAAAACATTCCATCTGTAGAGTCTGAAAGCTTCTTTCTTAAAGAAGGTGAATTTTGATATTTTGATTTGTRCATATGTGATTGATATGCATCATTTATTTGCAAGGAGGATAATCTAATAATAGTACCATAGCTGCCAATAGTAGCTTAAAAACAAGCTACTCAAAGTAATCGGGAAGTGGTTTAGCATTAAAATGCGTGTGTTAAATTAATATTTTTGTGTTTTATATCAAATAGCAGTGTATCACAGAGATGAGTGTTTTAGTAGCAGTTTAACTTTGACCTTACTATAAGGTAGTTACCTTAACCAGATAATTTTTGTAGTAGTTTAGAGACTGGCTGGTTTGAATAGTTTTTTTGTGGTTTTTTTTTTCTGAATGATTTAATGTTTAATTCATATTGTTCAAATTAAGTATGGCTTGTAAGGTAAAGGGATTTGCTTTTGTACTCTAGCGTATTAGCAAAACCCTTAGTATATGTTATGGGGCTTTTAAACTGCWGAAGTTACTTAAGGAAAGATATTCTCTCTTACTTTTGAGACTTTCATTTAGACATGAAACACCTAATGTACTATTCAAAGTTCTRTATTTGTTTCTTAATATTTGTTGTAGGCAGATTCGCTGTGTGCATTGGATATTTTAAGCTGTGCAGGACTGCTGAATCACTTTGGACGTTCAACTTCTGTGGAGAAAATAGATATTAGTCCCATTTTATTGCGTAAAGGTAGAACAAAAATTGCTCTGTATGGCTTGGGTAAGTATTTGTCTGCCAGACTGTGACTAGACTGTTCATGTATTACTGAAATTTAATAGGTCTAAATAAAGTTGGAACAAATGTATATGAGGCTGCAACAAACATGAAGGTCTATGTGATTCTAAATTAAAGCATATAAATTCTGTGACAATGTCAGGTTTTTCCTCCTGCTTTGTGTCACTAGCTGGGAGGGGGTTCTTTTTCTCGTTTAGATAAATGTTCCTAGACTTAATTTTTGTACTTTTATTGGTGATAAATGAACCCTGCTTCAACATAGTGCTGGTGTATCAAATCAGAGCAATCACACTCTTAAATTCTCTCTGTTGTGTATTAATTTTATTTCATCCTACTTGAGCAAAACTTAAACACCCAGTGTTTATGTGCCATTTTGGTTATATTTAAAAACAAAAGCTGTCTGAGCAGAAATTTTATGTCTTATGTGTCTSTCTGAAGTGGTTCATAAGTAGCATTTGCCATGGGTAATCTCAGTTTCTTTAAAGAAACTTAAGAGTTTCATACTTTAAAGTGGTTCTGTGATATGTTTTCAACTTCAGGTTTGTTCCTTTGTATTTTCTCCACTGAATTCCCTTCTACCCTCACTTCATCCTTAGAATGGTTATTTTTGACTGCTCTCTGTCTAGATAAGTTAACTATTAAGGTCTTATTTTTCCACCCTTATTTTTTGTCCAGTCATGAGTGCTTAAATACCTAATTCCAAGCAACTTTTATAGCTGTAAATTAAGTCCTAGTTGGCTGTGATTTTGTATGTTTAATGAGATACTTGAAAGTTTGCTAGATGTTTGAAAGGTTGGTAGTTAGTGGAACATTCTAATATCAAAATATAAAAATTTTCAGTACCAAAGTTGATACCAGGAAATGCAACAACTTTCTAAGGTACCAGCATTGCTGCATGAAGATATTCATAGGATCTTTCTTTGTGTTTGTGTCCAAGTGATTTATACCTTTTTGACTTTCTCTGATTCAGAGAGCATTTGTTCTTATACAAAATATGGACACTCTGCATGGAATTTAGTGATGTCTATCATGAGCTTGGCTAAGGATAGTTTGGGGTTTTTTTTTTCCTAGTTAAAAAYGTCAAGGAAATAATCAGTGACTTCCAGGGATGGGGCATGCACAACTCTCTTGGGCAAGCTGTTCCAGTGGCTCATTACCCTTACAGTAAAGAACTTCATAGTAATATCCAACCTAAATCTGTCCTCTTTCAGTTTAAAGCCATTCCCCTGTCCTATCATGCTTTCCCTTCTGAAAAGTCCCCCCAGCTTTCTTGTAAACCCACTTTGGGTGCTGGAAGGCTGCTATATTTTTGTTCCTCATGCTTTTTTTAATAGAGTTGCTRGTAAAAATGCTGTGAAATACAGACTTGTTTACCACACAAATTTATTTTTGTTTGTTTGTCCACTTCAGGAGCAATTCCAGATGAGAGGTTGTATCGTATGTTTGTCAATAAGCAAGTAACCATGCTGAGACCAAAGGAGGATGAAGATAGTTGGTTTAACTTGTTTGTGATTCATCAAAATAGGTAACAGTACTGAAGGAATTACAGCAACTTACTGTGTTACTACATTAAACTGTCTGGAAAAGGATAGGTGAACAAACCAACTGTGTTATTTCATGCTTCTTGTGAGTAGCTAGTTTCTTAAGATTTTTACAACAGAAAACATTGGTTTACAGCTCTTTTTGGAGAAGAATTATAAGGGAAAAGKTTTGAAATAAATGAGTTAGGGGAGTTGGGAGATCTCTTCCCAAACTTTTCTAGTCAGCRGCAGAGGAGGGTTTGTAGTGTTATATGCACATAATTAAGTCTGTTCTGCTTGTTAGAGCTGGGAGAACACCAAACTTCATATTGTGTTTTCTATCCTTGTTTGAACCATAGTTCAAMAAGTACCCTGTGTTCCTTGCACTGCTGTGGTTTACAGATAGGTGACATGTTCTGTCTGCCTGCAGGCTTCTACCAGCAGTGGTAGTAGGAGCAGGCAGAGTTCTTTTCCAAATACTTTCTTCTGATTTTTCCTGAAGAAGAGGGCAGTCCTCATGCTCAAATAATGGTGAGGCAGACGTAAACAAATGGAGCTCATATTACCCTGTGTACTGATTTCTGTCCTGTAGGCTGAAGGAACTCACTCCCCCACCTGCCTTGTCTTCCAGAAAGGGATTGGGGATGGCATGTCCCATGTCTGTGTAATTCAGTTGGTTTTCCCCCACARTTTAAAAACAAAAACCAACCAAAACTGATTGCCATGAGATGCTATAAAAGCATTCATATAGAAAAAAMCCAAAAGTCTTACAAGCCAAGTAAGAAGAAAAGGGACATCCAAAGAAAAGGAGGGGAGCAGAAAACAGTGAGCTGTGTAAAAAAGTGAGCTGTGTAAGTTGCCCTTTTGTTTAACCAAACACTAAACAACTGTGTAAGGAATAAATGTGGAGAAGAGCTGACATGTATGTCTGATATTATTGCTTGAGTTCCTGTATCATTTTAAATCACACTGATGTTTTTCTCCTCCTTCACTCTCCCCTTGTCCATCCACTATTCTTCTCTTCTCTTCTCTTTAACAGGAGCAAACATGGAGCTACCAACTACATTCCAGAGCAGTTTTTAGATGACTTTATTAATCTTGTTGTGTGGGGTCATGAACACGAGTGCAAAATAGCTCCATTCCAAAATGAACAGCAACGTTTCTATGTTTCTCAGCCAGGAAGTTCAGTGGTGACATCTCTGTCCCCTGGAGAAGCTGTGAAGAAGTGCGTGAGCTTTTCTTTTTGTTCTTGTTTATCCCTTGTCTTACATATCTCAGGTGTTCTGTTGAGAACAGAAAAGTACTTGAATACAGTATGAAAAGACATGTATTACTATGTGGATTAGCTTCAGAGTGTGACATAATAAGCAAAATAGATGGAATGAGTACCTGGTATAACTTCTGTTTTGCTCACAATTTAATCTAACATTTAAAGCAAATGGAACTTAGCTAAGAGGGGTTACACACTGATAAATTGGAATACAAGGAACTGAGTGCAGATGCTTGTRTATGGAATAAGCACAATCTAAGTATAATAAAGTGGAAGTTTTGCAGGGCCAACCCTGAAGTACAAATCTTTCTGTAGTTTTTGAAATTTTGTCCCTGAAAAATAAACATGAATTTGAAAACAAATCTTTATACCATAGTTCTTGTAAGTTTATCTTCTAGTAAGTTACCTTTCTCCTTCTAGACACATTGGTTTGCTGCATGTTAAAGGGAAAAAAATGAAAATGGAGAAGATTGCTCTAGAGACAGTGCGAACTTTCCATATGGAGGACATTGTTCTAGCTGATCATCCAGATCTTTTTCATCCTGACAATCCTAATGTTACTCAGGCAATACAGGCATTCTGCATGGAAAAGGTAACTTCTGATGACAACAGTTTATGGATAACTGTATGGACAGGGGATGGGATGTGTGACTGGTTTTGAGACTGGAAGATGAGAAATCTTGTGCCCCATATTAAAACAAACTTGTTTCCATAGGAAGCTAATTCCATGGCATTCACTCTGCAGCCTTGGTTTCCAGATTCCTTGATTGGGATGAGCTATTAAAGTAGGCTGGAACTGCTTTTTAGATGTCCATATGATTTTTGTACAAAAACTTGCACCTAAGAGTGGGGCAGTGTTAGATGTGCGCTTTGGAACCAGCATAAATACATTGACCTAAACCCTGAGAGGTCAACCAGGCAGTCTGAAGTGGCAGAAATAACTAAGCAAGTTTATTAATTGCTTAGTTCTTAGGTTTATATGGCTCTTTCTGCTTTTCCCTGGAACTAGAAGTTTAGCAAAGCATAGTGGCTATAAAATATGAGAGATCAGTGGTGTAGATACTGCTGCACTACACTATATCTGAAGGATAAGCCCTTCTTTGTCATGTTTTTCTCAGTCATTCTTAATGGCTTTTGCTGCATTTCGGTATGTCCTGTGTTCAGGAACAAGAGCACATTCTATAATGATTTATTTTGATTGCTCCCCTTGCAACTGGATGTATTTARAGTTATACTTGAAGCGTTCAGGCATCTGTAGGAGAACAAGGTAGAACTGAATTTATAATTCTCCTTCACAGGTGGAATTGATGCTGGACACTGCAGAAAGAGAGCGCTTGGGAAATCCCCGCCAGCCAGAGAAGCCTATCATAAGATTAAGGGTAAAAAATTGTTCAACTTGGTTTGCTTTGTTTTTAAAGGTCACTGTGAAAAGTTTCAAAGCAAAGTCATGCTTTTTGTGTAAACACATAATATATACATTTTTTGCTGTGTACAGGCAAATATAAATCACCTACCGTACTTCTGTTTACCTGTGTAACCAGTACTCTAAGTTAAAGGGTAGGATTGGTCATAAATGTACTTCACTGCAATTCTGAATAAGGGCATCAAAAGTGGCTATTTACTGTGAATTTTTGTAAGTCATGTTATCCTGTGTGTTTTCCCAACCCAATTGGAAACTGTTGTGAAGGCTAATAAATGAAACAAATTAAGAACAAGTTATAAAAATGAGCTGTTATTAGCTATTCTGTTAATGTTATTATTAGCTGTTAACTATTCTGCATAGTAAGGCATTAATTTTAGGTGACTTATTTCTTACTATTAATTTTTTCCTTTGAAGCATAACAAGTCTGTTTTGAATTGTGTGGCTTCTCCACTTCTTTTTGTTTCATGTGTACGTTTGTCCTTTCCTCACTTAGGTTGATTATGCAGGTGGCTTTGAACCGTTCAGTGTCCATCGTTTCAGCCAGAAGTACATGCATCGGGTGGCTAACCCAAAAGACATCATACACTTTTTCAGGCATCGTGAACAGAAAGAGAAAAAAGGTGATTATGAAAGAAGGAATCATTGGCTTGCTTTTGTTTGCATTCATCTCTCTGTATTTTGTTGCCCAGCACTTGCAAAGGTTTGGTGTCTAATGTCTTACAGGAGGAGTAAAGATGCATTGTCTTATTTAAGTGTATGTATAGCACAACTATTAATTTTTTATTTCTGGGTTTGTCCAAAACTCTGATATTCAGCACAGTGTCTTCTGACAGTTATTCATAAACAGTTTCATTCTCCTTTGGCCTCAGACCTTATTGAGTTATTTATAGTAGTACATATAGCCCCATGCCAGACTGAGTTACTCTGTGCTTCTGTGGTAATTAACAGGAAAGGCATTAAGTGGCTCACTCCCGAGACTTCTTAGAATARGATGATTTGGCTTGAACACTCTGAAGGAAAAGAAATGGGTGTAGTGCTTTTTCCCTTTATATTTTAATTTTATTTTGTAGTAGTTAATTTGTTCATACCTTAAAATAAATAGTAATGTTCATAAAATAGTAATGAAGGGTGTGGGCTTAAGAGCTGTTGATATATTTTTTTAAAAAGGTCGAAATGTAGGATAGCATTTTGTTTGCCCTAATTAATTTTGTGTATGAGGTGCTCTTGGCTTGTCTCTTCCAGGTTAGTTTCTATTSAGATATTTGTGCAAAACCAATAATAGCTGTTACTATTGCAGCATTTCTCAYTGTTTCCTAGAATTTTTAATAAACRGTTAATAGATGTTGTTCAAATACTGGATTTGTAATAGTTGCTAATGAAGATTCAGCTTGTACWGGAACATAATGTGCTAAAAAACTCTTTCTAGTTTGCATTAGTACATTGCAAGTGCATTGTCCAGTTCCAGTGACAGTTTTTATGAATACTATCAGTTCTATGAAGTTCAAAACATCATTTCATGAATAAAAACTGCTTTTTGTGAGGCGTTTCTAAGATTATACTGGTATTGATCTTGGTTTATTTTGGTTTGGTTTCCTTTTTTTATAGTTGTATAATCTTATTAACATTTTCAGAATACACAGTAGCTACCACATCTGCCACCATGTTTCAMTAATTTGCTTTTCCTACTTAAAGGGCATGTCAGCTTCAGGAAGGGAATATGAGAGTACTGCCATGACTTTTGTGTTGTTTTATTAGACAGCCTCTTATGCARGGGAAGTGGCTAAGGAAGCACTCAGTGTTTTCATTACATGTGCACATTTTGGTTCACTACAGGGACTGCAGGAATTCAGTCTATAGTCTACAGCTGTCTATAGTCACTTTATGTGACTAACCTAGGTTGATTATCCTTGTCATCCTTCTGCCATTCCTACCTTGCTGCCTGAGAAGGGGGGATGAACTATGAACATTTTCTATTGAAAATCAGTCAGCGTGCTGTAGAGGAGAATCTCTTTTCTAGTAAATGGGTTACTTATAAAAAACTTTTGTGCTTTGATGACTCCTATGATTTTCTTCCATTTGTGACCTTCTAGAGTTCAATTATAATAACCTTCAGAACACAGTGTTCAATATATAATTCCAGATATATGTTAGTTGGAACTCTTTGTATCTGCTAGACATGGAGTTGTCTGCACAATYATTATGTTTCTCTGTGTTTCCAATGAATAGACTCTAAAAAGAGCAAAAAGCTTTACATATAAAAGGGACCACAATTCTTAGGAGACTTGCATTAACCTTTTTTCCTRCTACTGTCAGTGGGATGGTTCAGTGGGATGGGAATAATTAAAAGCTGTAAATCTGGATGATGCCACTGTGCTTTTCTATTCTAGACATTGATCTTAATTTTGGAAAATTGGTTAGCAGACCTGCTGAGGGAACAACACTGAGGGTAGAAGACCTTGTAAAGCAGTATTTCCAGACAGCAGAAAAGGTATATTTCTGCTCTTTATAATTCTCCTTTTTAATGTCATAKGACATTTTTTCACCTTTATTTTTTCTTTCTTAATGGAAGTAGTGTGCCCTGAAAAGACTCTGACATTCACCAAGAAATGAATTTATTTCCCAAAACACTSTGTGTGTGTTTCAGAGGACACATGAAGTGTGTGTCTTAGATTAGCAAGTAACTGCTGTGTRTATGTTGTGAACACACATTGGTTTGAGAGCATGATAGTTCTTTGTGTGAACTTGCAGTGTGTGCCCTGTACTGTGTGTCATGTTCTCAAGTACAGGAGGAGAATCTCAGGCAGTATGTGAGGAAAGAGCTGCCTTAATTTACTCTGGAACCAGTGTGCGGCTGTAGGATTTACTATTACCAGCTCACTTAGAGTCACTTGTTACTTTGCAGTGTGTTTGTGTCCTCAGATGAAGTTCACATCCACATTTTATTTAAAGCAGAGCAGGGAGAAGGAAGAGAGACCCATGATAATTTGCTTTCTTCCCACCCTGTATTGTTAAATATAGTATATTTCCCTTTCCCAGCACCAGTGCAGTAACATTTATGAGATAAAAAAAAAATCAGTGAGCCAGGTGCACAAATGCCTGATGTAGTTGATCAAACATAACTTGCAGAAGCTATTTCAGTTGTAGAAAGTCTTTAGAGCAAGAATTCTTGAGGTAAAGATCCTTCAAATTACATCATCCTGCCCAACCTTAGGCACATGCTAGGTGTCAGTATTAGGACAGCATAAATCATGTTCCTTTGTTATACTTATTTTATTTAAGCATTTTATTGTATAATAGTTAGGAAGAATGTTCTTCTTGGGAGCATTATTTCCTGGAAGATTTTATTTTAGATATTACTAGCATTGCGGTTTCTTTACTGTCCATAAAGCCTTTTGCTTTGACTAGTTTGAAAAATACTCTGTAAAGTTAATGTGACATGCTAGTAGCAAGAGAGTTGTAACTGGTTTATAGCACATAATATTTGCTTATTGCTGTGCTTTTCTCTGATTTAAATAAGCAATGCACATGACTGTTTTTGCAACCAATTTAATGTAATGTTTATCTGAAATAGCTGGAATATTGCTTGCTTTCTCTAATGGCAGATGGTTCTTAACAAATTATTTTCTCCAATTCTAAAGAAAGTACAGCTTTCACTTCTAACCGAAAGAGGAATGGGAGAAGCAGTGCAAGAGTTTGTGGACAAAGAGGAAAAAGATGCCATAGAAGAGCTGGTGAAATTTCAGCTAGAAAAAACGCAAAGGTTTCTCAAGGAGCGTCGCACTGATGCAGTGGAAGAAAAAATAGATGAGGAGGTAATGTTCTGTTAATGTTGATTCCCCAAGAGAGGTCAAGACAGTAGAAAGATCAGTGCTCAAACACAGTTTAATAGAATTGCCTGTGTATGGAGCATCTGCTTGAGGCAAGTGTTGTCTCAATTGTCAAGCAGAGGCAACACTTGCCTCTAGTCATTTTCTGCAATTAATAAATGAATAATTTATGAGGAAGTTTCAAATACATGATTTCAAAACTTGTACTGAAAATAGAACATGCACACATGTTCACAGAAAAAATCTGTGTAATACGTGTAGAACTACATATTTACTACTSTTGTGAGAAAGATGGTAGGTATAATCTCTTTGTAGCTCTTTCGTGTTGGCTTAGGGAAGAGTACAAGAACAGGCCAAGCAAAAAGGAAATTTATCCTTCAGGTGCTCTGCTTGCTTCTAACTGCTTGCAGCCCAGGGGATCCCAAAGACACGCCTGATTTATGTGTACTGAACAACCCTTGAAAGGCATTTTTGTCAACTAGTTGAGCTTCCACATGAGCCCATGTATTCAGCTGTAAGATTCAGCACTGTAGAAATAATTGTTCTGCGGCTTACCTGTGCACTGTTTAAAGAATAATTTGGTGGGGAAGGAAGGCTACATGTATATGTTTTCTTACTGATTGCTTTAATTCATGAGGGATTGAAAGAGACAATAAACAATCAGTGCCTGCCTTCTGTGACACTTCAGGGTATATTTTCTGTTGTTGTTTGTCCTTAGAACTAATGTCTTCTTTCTGTCATGCCTCATATCTTTTTCCATATTTGTCAAGTTGAACTTCCTTAGTTGTACATGTACTGCAGCATTGTCTCTTCTCATAATAGTTGTTTTCTGTCTTCCTTCTTCGTCTCTACCTCTTTTTCCAGTTATTCATTTTTCAGTGTCCCTTACTGTCAAAATTACTATTCTCTTCTTCTCTTAAACACAGTGTCTCCTTCATCATGTGCCAGGCTTTCTTCCTTGCCAGTGATGTAGCTCCAGTTATTAACAGAATGTGAGATTCTTAAACCATAGGACAGCCCTAATCAAACTGTTCAGTTATTCTTGGACTCTCCACTTCTCACATGAGCTTGACTTAATGATTCAGTGATTAGAGCTTCACACTGGCTGTATTTTGATTGTCGTATGCCATGAATTGTTATTTTGACAGGAACTGTTTTTATTCAGGTGCGAAAATTCAGGGAGAGTAGAAAAAAGAATACCGAAGAGGAAGATAAGGAAGTCCGTGAGGTAATTACTCTGAGTTTTGAACATAGGCTGAAAAATGGAGTGGTGACTTCTGCATATAAATGCAGTCATTTAGCAATGCTTCAGCAATACTTCAGCATTGTCCTTGACAAAATGTGCCTGTCTGCCTTTAAGGCTTAGTAAGTCTGTTTTAAATCTTTGTTAGGATAATATGTACCTAAGCTACTGCTCAATTTGGCTTTTGAGGTCTCTTTTTTTGTACAAATTTGTGAATCCGATTGTTCATTATTCTTGCTTTTAATGGAGGTTAGACCAAGCAGGTGACTTTCAAAGACCTTTCAGCTTAAGCTCTTTGTGATCTCATTACCAGCGGACATGTGGATGGAATGTATTGGGTGGTATTACTGGAACAAATGGGGAATATTGATAAACCTTTAGGTACTGTGTCCTTATCAGCAATCTTAAATCTCCCACATTCATACTTCGATTGCATATGTATTTCCAAAGAAAACTGCCAGCCTCTGTTAGCATGGGTGATCCTTTGTCTTTGCAAGTTATGTGAGACTGGAATGGAATTTTGAGATAAAGGACACCTGGGGTGAGATTCAGTTCTCCTAGTCTGGGATATCATCACCTGAGCTAGTTGTCTTAAGCATGCACTGTCATCAATAGAGTTCAAGTCAGTGGACTCCATAGGGTGCATTCTCTGAGCAGACACAGGATGGCCTGAGCTGCTCACCAGACTTCACCGACAATGTGTCACGTTAATGAGCTCCACTCTGTTATCAGTCTTAGATAACTACTTTATATGTACACATCCAATTAAATATTTTCACAGATGTCCTCGTCTTCCATAACAGTGGATTTGTGTCTTCTAAGCCTCACTGGTTTAGAATTACACATTTTTATTTATAGTTATGATATATATTTATTGTACATAACTAGGATTTAACAGTGGTGTGTTTCATGATTTAAGGTTCTTTTTCCTGTAATTGTTTTTCCATTTCAGGCAATGATCAGAGCCAGAGCCCACCGATCTGAGGGTGAAGCTCTGTTTGCAGCCTCCAGTGATGAAGATTCCATAGATATGGAGAGGATGGGCACTAGCAATCCAAGTGATGGCCTTTCTTCAACACTGAGCCGAGGAAGGGGTCGGGCAAGAGGTAGGGCAAGAGGTGCAAGAGGACAAAATTCAACAGCAAGAGGTTCATCTCGAAGAGGAAGAGGTAAGAAAAACTTTGCAGTCTTTGTACTGCAGTTCCTGACTTTTTTTCTTTAAAAGTTGACTCTCTTCTGATGCTTCCATCAAGTGGAAATTTGCTGCTTAAGAACTACTGGAAAAAAACTCTTCTCAAATACTTGGGATATCCTATTACATAAAATTGGCTGCCTTACAAGGCTTAAGTTGGGACTTTTTCACTGTGATTAAAAGAAAAATATCATGCTTCCTGCTGTGGAAACATAGTATACTCCTAAAAGATGCGTTATTGGGAAGATCTGTACAATGAAGTGCATGGATAGACCTTTGTTACTGCTAAAGATAATGCATTTGATCAGTGTAAAGAGGAGGTACATCTCTTTTCTAATGGATCAGTGTAAAAAGGAGGTACTACATCTCTTTACTAATCATCTATCCTAACGTAATTTACAAGAGACTTCAATGTTTCTGGTGACTGAAAATATGGGGAGTATTTCTTAGGCAAAAAGAGTTAAATAGCTCGTGGACTGAGTGTGATTGTACACTTTTCAGTGGTAGTGGTACTTCCTTTACAGTTGCACTTTCACTGTGTGTATATATATATATATGTAAATAAATAGGTGACTCCTTTGAGTTATCTCAGTAGTATGCCCAAATGTCTGAGTGGGTTGAGTTCAAATGAAGGCTGTCATCTTGGGTCTGATTTGGCTAGTGCTTTTAAACTAGTTCTGTGAGCCTGTGCTCCACCACTGTTGTGATCCCATCAGAGTAGAGCCCTCTGTGTTGAGAGGTTGTGTCAACCTTTGAACAGTTGACCCAGAGCAGTTCTTCTGCATGTAGGGGGGCTTTAATTCAAGGAGAAAGTGAGGAGTAAAGAGGATTGTAGATTTTTTTAAAGTGACTTCCCACTCAGTAATAATAGACTAGAGAGGAAAAAAATAACTGCTGAACAGATTTGCATTTTGTTTGTTATATCTACAGGAACCACTAGCCAAGAGTCAGCTTCTGGCAGCAGATCCTCCAAGCCTGTATCTGTTCCTGGCAAAAATATGTCTATCCTGGATGGTAGGCCTGTGATCTGTCTTTACTCTAATCCTCTCTCTCAAATTGTAGTGAAGGTGTTTGTTCAATGATGAAGTGCTTTAATTGCCTTTTATTCTATTAGTCCATTTCAGCTGTGAGAGATTCTTCCAGCAGTAATGAAGTATAATAGTTAACAGTGATGAGAGAAAGAAAAAAGAAAAGGAAAAAAATTAGTGATATGCTTCTGTCATGGGGTAAAATGGAATGTGTTAGGAGCTTCTGGCTAGAACTGCAAATAGGAAACATATTGCATAATGCATTTTCTTAAGGAAGAAGCACAGAAAGAATGTGTCTTAATATTTTAGGCAGAATTTTCCTCAGGGGATAAAAAGTTATATTTGACTGATGTTTACAAGTTAGTAAGCTTTAATGCAGATCCATGTAGCCTTACATTGTAGTGAGTTTTGGAAATGCCAGTTTTTACTAGAGAAGAAAACCTTATGTTTAAGCCACCTACATATGTGAGAGTAGCTGTTCCTTGCTGTGGAGGAAAGGATGCAAACAGCATAGGTCATCAGGAATTAAAGAAAAAATACTGCTCACTACTACACATAAACTCCTCACAAAATACACCAAGGCAGACTGAATTTTAAATTATTCAGCAAATTACCTTAATTGTAAATTGGTCAGCAAATGAAATATTGCAGAGAAATGAATTTTAGCAGAGGTGTTCATAATTAGCCTGTTAGATACACAGGAATTTCAGTCACAGTAGTATTTTTCATCCTCTTAACCAGCGTTACTGATGGTTTTTCAGCCAGACTGGGAAGCAGCTGCACAGAGGGTTAAATCCCTGGGCTGACAGACTTAATTTATGTTTTGGGTTGGTTTGTTTGTTTTACAGGGGTTTTTGCAGTGGAAGTGCATTCTAGGCAGATTTTAAATAAGAAGAAGTGCATAATGTTGTTTGCATTTAATTGTGTGAGCATTTTAAAAGTATTGCATATGTTTTATTCCAGTCTTTAGGTCTTCCAAAACAGACCACTCTTCAAATTCGTTCCAGTCTTACTCTGAGGTAAGCACCTTGTTGTATGAGTGAAGTTGTGCTTTTACTCTTGATTTGAAAAATAAATACACAGTCAAAGCATTAGCCTAAATCAGCAGATGTTCCCAAACTATCAGTTCCAGCATTAAGTTTCTGCATGTTGATCTGTAGACCTTTTGTATCCTTTTTTTGTTATGGTGTTTGTCTGAGAAAAGCCATGTTTTATTTATGGCCGTAGCTTAAGATACAAGAGTCTATACATGAGTGTTTTGGTGGGTTGTGCTAGGTCAAAGATGTGAAGAATAAACTTGTGCTGTATTTGCTAATTTGTGCAGTTCTAGCCTGGAGCCCTCTCAAGTGTATGTTACTCTAACTAAATAGGTGTATAGTTGGAAAAAAACCAGAGGTTCTGTGCTGTAGTGCTGACACATTATGCACTCTCTCTGTAAGAAGAAATTCTGTGGAAAAACTGTACATTTTTTTCCAGGATATTATAGATGTTGATTCTGATCCAGAAGATACTTCTTTTGTTCCTTCTTCTTCCAAAATAAATCAAAGGTCAGTATGTTTGCTTCATGAATGCAATGTGTGCCTTATTTTTGGCTGGCAGTTGGCAGAGTCAAAGGGTCTGATTGACTACCAGATTTTTAGGAAAGTCATAACACTGCTTAGAGAATTTATGTAAATTTTTACTTGCTAATATGGGTTATCTTTCTGTAACAGAAAAAATTATGTTACTGGTTGAGGTAAACTTGATCAGAGCTTTAGTATGAAGATGTTATTTTAAGAATTTGTATTGTTCTACTTATTGTTATGCCTGTTTATTTTTACTTCGTGTATTGGTGGTCCGACTCTTAAAAGGGAAGTTACAGGAATGTCTGGTGACTGAGAACATGCTGATGCCATTTTTTTTCTCTTTGTATGTTTCAAGGTTGCCAGCTACGTCTTCACTTAGTAAAAGAGGTTCACAAAGCCAAGCATCTAGAGGAGTTGATTTTGAGTCAGATGAGGTATGGTATATAGTACTATTTTTTAGTTTTATTTCGTGTAAGTTTCTGTAGCTCACTGTTTTACACCTATTTGAATAAAGCATTTCAGAGTGAAATTGAATTTATTATTTTTTTCACTAACCAGGCTAGATTATTGCAACCAACTTTGATTAGACTACCTGCATAATTACCAAAAATAAGGCTAGAAAAATACCTCAGAAAAATACCCGATCCTTTTTCCCTTCAATTTGTAATCAGTGAATTGTTATTACTGAAATGTGGACCTGGAATTGCCTGGGAGAGAAAGTAATTACAATCTCTTCTAGTGCTTAGCTATATCCTTTCATTGATTTATGTATTTTATTCTTGTAAAAAGGAAGATTTTTTTTTGCATTTAGAAACAGCAGTTTTCAGGGCATATTATTATTGCAAATTATCTAAGTACACTTCTTAAAAAATTTAAAACACTGTCTTCAAGTCTAATATGTCTGTTCTTGCAGTGCATCTTTGAACTGCTAGGAAATGGTTTCTTCCATAATTAAACAAGTAGAACTTTTTACACAGTTTAGCACTGAATAGAAGACACTCTCTTCTGTCAAGCACTGTGCAGTTTGTTTTCACTGTCTGTCAGGCAGGCTCAGAATCCATTCCTTAACAGTGTCAGGTGGTGGCCACTTCAGAGAAAATACTACATTCTTGTCTCTTCTCCCCACTGTGCTATCTCTTCTTGTACCTGGAGTAAAAACCTACATGTTTGCTTGAATATGCAAAAATAAACAGTATTTTTAATTCATACAAATATTAGTAAACTATGATATGCAATATATATATAGACACAATTTAACTGAGGTATGTGCTGCTCATTTACAACTGAAATATAGATTGTACCTTATTTCAAAGTAGCTGTTCTGGTCATATTGACATAAACTTCTGTTCTCTGCACACGTGTCACACTGACTTCTAAGTTAATAAATGACCTCTTTCATATCAAAACCAACAAAAACAGGTCTGTCAGAAAACATGGAATAGGATGGCCAGGCTTTCTAGTGTAACCTAAAGGTGACTTTGCTTTTTTATCACTTGGAGCACCTGCTAATTTTAGTAATGTGTGTCTCTTTGCAAACTGCAGGATGATCCATTCATGAGTCCTGCAACGTCAAGAAGAACKAAGTGATTTCTGACTCACTGTGCGAGAGAGACTGTGGAAGTTTGTGAAGAAAATGGAAAGCAGTTTGCAAAACTTTGTCTATGTGATATTTCCCTGTAAATGATAGCTTGCCTTCCATTTTCACTTCTGTGAAATGGTTTGGTTTGGGTTTGTTGGTTTTTTTCAGCGGCACCAAATTTGGCGTAAYGTCTGTTACGTTGCTTGATGCACTAGACTAGAAGGGCTCATATCCTAAAGTACTGCCTGAAAGTGCAAGTTCTTTCTAAAGCTCTGAAACTCTGTTTTCTTTTTGAGATGATAATAAAAATGACAGTTATATCTTTTCTATAAAACTCCATCTCCGGTTTGAATTTTGCAGAGAAGTAAATTTATAGTAGTCTGCAGGTATGAATAGGGACACAGTCTCAGTACAGTGGAACTTGTACTTACCTGTGATCTGCTGTGGATACAGTTGAAAACTCTGAATTCAGAGTCATAGTTGGACACAAGGATGTGATTTTCAATATTGAAGCTATAAAATGTCTTAATGATTTCAACTCTACCAAGAGAACTTAAACCCAGTATTGCAGTTATTAAACATTATTAAGTTATCATACATTATAAAGTTATTATTAAAGTTATTATATATAATTAACGTTATTATTATATTATACATTATAAAGTTATTAAGGTGTTACACACATCTTAGGAAAAGGTTTTAGCTGAATGTGTATGAATAATAGGAATCATATCAAAGGCTCTTTCTCCCTTTTCACTGTTTTTTTTCAGTCAGCTGTCAAATTCACAGTGTCTTTGTGTTTTGTCTGTGGAAGATGCTTTGTGTTTTATCTACGGAAGATAAACATAGCAGCCTTCACTTCAGGGGAAAACATGTAACTGGAGTGTGCAGAAAGACTGTACTGTAAAGAGGTGCTTGTCCTAAACATTAATGTGATTGGTTATACGAGGGGGCAAGATGCTCCGAAAATCAACATGATTTCTCAGTGGTCACACTGGATAGTTTTAAAAAAAAATCACTTCTCACCCATGTAATTTCAATTCCCCTGCCCCAGAAAAGCTGAAAAATTCAGCAAAGCTCAAAAATTCATTAAAGCCATGCTAGTGAAAGATTGTTCCGAGGAACAGGGGGAAAAGCACACTGTGCTGTGTATTTAAAAAGAAAAAAAAGGCATTATTCCTCTTTTTGAACACTTCCAAACTTTTTGGCATGTCTAGCTGACTTTTTTATATTCTTCTTATAATCTTTTATTCCCACCAGGCCTGTTTTCTGATTTGTTATAATTTTGTTAAGAGTATCCTTGCAAAGGTATTTTTGATGACTTTCTTATTACCTGAATTCATGATCCATCCATAAAGCTTTATTTCAGACATTATTTTTCACTTTAGAAATGGCATAATCTCACAGGTACCTTTTATAAAAACCACATTCAGCATGCCAAATCCTGACATTTCCGTGCAGCTGCCTGTTTTACTGTTTGAGTGCTGGGGATTGTTGAGCAAGGTTAAAGTTGGCAGGAACAGGTACCAAGCTGCCAAATCTGCTATAGCCTGTTCTCKAGTAACCACCAAACATAGGTGAGCTGCTTAAACAGCTCATACTGGAGCATGTTTTAAGTACAAAACAAAATTAGAAAGGTATTGTGAAGCAGAGAAAGGCACACCAGCAACACGGGAGACACCTGACACAGAGAGCTTCCACTGGGCTTTTCCATGACCCTTTGTGAGTATTTTGGGTGTTCCTGTCCAGAGTGGCTGGACCACCTCCTCTGGATCACAAGACACAGAATGCAGCTCAGAGGAGGGTGGGCTTGAGCTGACTGAGGGAGGAAGATTGCCATCCTGCAGCAGCCTGGCTTAGGAGTTGAGAAGATACCCTGCTCTCCTGGATGAACCTCATCTTCGAAGGCAATGGCAGTTCTAGCTACGTATGCAAGGGTACCCTGCTAGAAATTAAGAACTAGATCAAGGGGCATAAATAAAGCTGATAATTTTTGCTGAAATACAGATTATAGTACAGGAGAACAGGATGTAATAGATGTGAAACAGTAAGAACTGGTGTTTGAGTGGCAGAAGAGGGAATGCCCTTACACACGGGCCAGCAGTGCTGGAAGGGAGCGGGGGACTTGGGAGCTGCTGGAGCAGCATAGCAAGCAGGGGGACATATGCCACTGACCCTTCTGTTCTCATCCCAAACCCATAAGAATACTGCTCTTTCCTACTTTCTACTGTTTTCTTGAGCCTTTATTTGTGACTGTTTTCCTGACAGTGCTTCTGAGTGGGGCGTATTTCTTCTCTCTGAATGGTCAGGTGTGACTGCCACCTTAGCAGCTCCAGGAGGCCCACTGGAAAGCTTTCTCTGAGACAGTTGAATTGCCTGAAAAGCTTAAATTGTTCAATTTAATGGAAGAAACAGACTGTGGCAGCAGTGTGTAGAGTAGCTATGTGGGTTGTCTATTCTGCTTGTTCTATTGTGTCCAGCTCCTGAGGAGTGGTGAAGAATGCAGCCTGAGCATTTCACTGAGGCAGTCACAAACATCTTTTGGAAGAGTCATTGTCCCCAGTGAGTGACCAGCTTATAATAATACAAGCTTTTCAGATAGTGGTCATTCAATTAATGGTTAAGTAAAGCCTTCTATGCATAAAACCAGTTCTGGCTGGGGTTAGTTGACATCACCTAAGCAGATCTGTCCTCAGCAAAGGTGCAGCACTGTACATGTGCGCTTGGGAAGTGGCACATCTTTCTGTGTAAGATTTGTGGGTGTTAGTCTCCTGGTCCTGATTTTCTATTTTCTGCTGTGTTTTGTGGGAAAGGCAGAGGGAACACACATGCTGCTGTCTCATCAGTGCTTGGGACCAGCATACAGCTTCTTTTGCTTTGGATACTGGACTCAATGGGCTGGGACAGTTCCTGTCCTGTGTCCTGCATAATCACATCTTTGTAACTACCTCTATTCCTACAAATCCTAGAAAGCAGTTTCATATCAGACTTTTATTCCTTTGGCTGAGAGGAAATACCTGCCAAGGGGAAACTTGAGTATTCCATGTCTCTCTGAAAGAAAAAATGTCTTTGGAAAAATACTCTTAAGTACAATAAGGCAGCTTGTTAATGACAGTTCATTTGTTGCATTCTATTCTATTCTATTCTATTCTATTCTATTCTATTCTATTCTATTCTATTCTATTCTATTCTATTCTATTCTTTATGCTAAGAAATAAGCTGAACCTTGCCTGCCGGACCTGTAAAACAGCTCAGATTTGACATGTCCTGAGGGAGAGCAGAGCTGGCACACGTGCTGCTGGTGTATAAAGAGCATGGAATTTGCTTGAGCTGGGCTGCTGGTAAAGAAAACACATTCTGATATCTGAAGAGAGTGATTTTGCCATTCTCACAGATGTACTTACCTCAGAGTAGCGCCCGGGAGCGCAGCTGCATGGAAAAGCAGCACGTCAGAGCACAAATTATGTCATGCAGCCCAATGACTGCAGAAGATCCCGGCTCGGAGCTCGCCTGGGGACATAAAGCTGGCTGAAGGACAAAAGTAGCGGCGAGCTGAGCGGGAGAGCAGCACATTGCGAGAGGCAGGAGCATCTCCCGGCTCCTGCTGCTCTGTGCCCTGCTCGCAGCCCCCGAGCGCGCCGGGCTGAGCGAGGCGGGAGCGGCTCTCCGGGCGCCCGGAGCGAGTTCTGCTCCCGCGAATGAGCCCTTCCAGAACCGCAGGAGCGGAGCAGCGTTCCAGAGATGCTATCCTGTTTTGTCTGGCTCACCCTGCCCGACTTGGTTAACGCCTTTGTGAGCCCAGGAAAGTTGCCCCTCAACGGGAGCCTGGAGAAGACTTTTGTAGTCCCGAACGTGTCGGGTTTCTTTTCCTGGGATAATGACAGCCTGGCCGACTGGCAGAGCTTTGTGGACAGGAGCCGGTACGGAGCGGAGTCGCAGAGCACCACGGTGAAAGCCCTGCTCATCGCGGCGTACTCCTTCATCATCGTCTTCGCCCTCTTCGGCAATGTCCTGGTCTGTCACGTTGTCATCAAGACGAAGCGCGTGCACTCTGCCACCAGCTTGTTCATCGTGAACCTGGCTGTAGCCGATATCATGATCACGCTGCTCAACACACCTTTCACGCTGGTAAGAGCGGGCAGAGATGCCCGGGATGCCCCGCCCCGGAGGGAAAGGAAGCACCTCAGCATCCTCGGACGTGGTGCAGCCTGCGATGGGGGGGGGATGCACCACCACAACTCATATCCCATGACTAAAGTAAATTTCTCTGGACCTCTACAGTGCCATAAAGGTGCTTTGGTGGCTTTTCCTGCTTTACACTGCTATAGGCASTGTGTGGACGTCCTGCAGATACCTGTCCACACCAAATTACAGCTATTGGAGTTGCCTTTGGAAAACCCCGCATGTATTTTTCTTCTCTGATTCATGTTATCTAGCTGAAGATTGGAAATTACCCATTTTTTAAATGTGGCCCTGACAGTACTTGAGCAATAATAGCCTTGCAGTGATTGCCTAGTACTTTGTAGGATCTGGTCTTTTCTCCCCTTCTCTTTTCTAAAGTATTTTGAAAGCAAGGCTATAAACCTCTTGAAAAAAATAAATGCTTAGCATTGTTTAACAAGCTGTTCTGAAAAGCTGAAGTTTGCCTGAAGTGAGATAAGGTGTACAGGTCGGGCCTATCCCGTGAATGGAGATTAAAAGGAAGAGCAAATGTATTGACTGAGTAGCGAGGCTGCAGAAGGATACACTGTAAATAAAACAGAACAAACATCTTTTTGCGCAGCGCTGCTGTATTGTTCAGGAGGCCACTGAGCAGCAGTAACCTGCCTCTTCAGYGTTCATATAATTATACAATTATACAAAGAACCTGCTGTCTTATAAGTGTCTTTTACACAGCACAAGGAATTGTGTACTGGAGGTGTACCTAAAAGCAGTTGTGRGGTGCACAAAACTAATGGTCTTCTTTTTTAGGCTCGTTTTGTGAACAGTACCTGGATCTTTGGGAAGGGGATGTGCCATGTCAGTAGGTTTGCACAGTACTGCTCCCTCCACGTCTCTGCCCTGACCCTTACAGCCATTGCTGTGGACAGGCACCAGGTGAGACCTCTCTGAAGCAGAGAGATGGAAAGCTTGGGAGGGCATGAGTAAACTGAGAAAGGATGATCCCATGTCCTTTGCCTTTCAGCTCCCTGAGTACCATAAGATTCATAAGAAGCTGACAGGGTAGGGGGACAGTTCTTGTTCTCAGAATAGTTTCAAACCCACAGCAAGGTTGAAGGTATCCATCCCCTTACTATCTCTTCCAGCTGAGTAAAGGSAGCTTTTTATGCAGCAGATAGTCCAGTAGCTCTCAAACAGGAGAAAGATCAAGATCCTGATAGGAATTCATGTGGACAGCTCTCCTTTGAGGTGGCTTGTCCAGCACCAGGGTTGTAAGGGACATCCTGGTTAACTTTCTCAGCTCWATCTCCTGATGTTCTGGGATGTCCCACCTCCTGTTACCCTGAATACTGGAGATCTGACTGTAGCACACTGGTGTTTGTCACAAGCAGAGCTGTAGCTTGCTGTTGATAATGGGTTCAAAGCTGAGGACATTTGGGTATTATCARCTTGGAATCACCTAACAACCACCCAAAACTGTTTGCAGTTGGCATTTTCTGCTAGAAAGATTGTTTCCAGAAAATACTATCAGAAGCATTCCCATGGAGGTCTGGTTAAACCCTTTGGTTCTTGGGTCACTGATAGTGAAGAATTTAAGACTTTTTTTCTCCACTTTTTTCTTTTTTTTTCCTTTTTTTTTTTTCATGAAGGAAACTGAACCTGGTAAGGAACATGTGTTAACAGCTTCTGGTATGCAGTTTTCCCCACSTAGATGAAAGTACTGAAATTTGAGGATAGGACTAGGATCTAATTTGAACCATATTTCATGGTGTTAAGATTCAGGTTTTCATGTACAGCTTACACTAATTGGGAGCTGGGTGATGGCTGTACTGCTTGCATTCTAAATTACCACATTAAGTAATAGATTTTAGGCTGGAAGGCTGTATAAAAAAAAAAAAGGTATAATTTTTTCCAGAAATGTAATAAGCCTAGAYTTTGGTTTATTTTGCACAGGTTATAATGCACCCCCTGAAGCCTCGCATATCTACTGGAAAAGGTGTTATGTACATCTCTGTAATCTGGATCATGGCAACTTGTTTTTCCCTACCACATGCTATCTACCAAAAGCTCTTTACCTTTGAATACAGGTAAGGATGTGCTTTGCTTTCCTCCATAGTCTCCCTGGAGGCCAGACTCTGAGCAGTCATACTTTGGTATATTCTACTGAAAATCTTGAGCATATGTCAAGGTCAGCCAAACCTGGATCTAAACTACAATTTTCATCTGATTCCTTCCGCAATGTCTGATATCCTGTCCTTTTTATTCTTAAATATTTTATCTTTACTCTGTCCTACTAACCACACAAAACAGGCTAAGAAGTTAGAGAATCTGGCTTGATCCTTTACTTCTAGATACTGGCATTTTATGCCATATAAGAATCTGGCCTGTTTGGGCAGACCAGAAATGGGAAATAAAAAAAACCCAACCTACCAACCAACCAAACAGAAGCCCACTAAAACCCAAGAGGTTTTAATCTAGTCTTTTGCTCTAGGAAAGTACATAAATGTGTCTCAGCTGTCAAGAGCCTTAGTATTTGGAAAGTGCTTTAATGAGGGAAAGGTCCTTAATATGTGCAGAGAATGTGTTCCCATTTGCCAAAGGACAGAAAATAAAAAACTGCTTATATGCAGCTGGAAATTTTGTAATTGATGAAATTCATAAAATTATCATAAGGTCATGAATGCCCATAAGAAATTATCACCACATTGCTCACTGGCTGCTGCATGGCTTAGATCCTTGAAGAGCAGAGCTCTGCTCAGCTGTGACATTTGTGAGATAAACACAGTGTTTGCTTTCAGGCCCTGTGTCAGGAGCCCTCTCCCAGCTGCCTCCTTGTTTCTGATGCACTTATCCCACCGTGCCTGACCATATGTGCCTCTCATGCCGTCTCATCTCTCCATTTGCAGTGAGGATGTCACCCGGTGCCTGTGTCTGCCAGATTTCCCTGAGCCCGCTGACCTCTTTTGGAAGTACCTTGATTTAACAACCTTCATTCTGCTCTATGTCCTGCCCCTTCTGATCATCTCCGCTGCCTACGTGACGGTGGCAAAGAAGCTCTGGCTGCGCAACGTCATCGGGGACGTCACTGTTGAGCAGTACTTCGTCATTCGCAGGAAGAACAAGAAGACCATCAAGATGCTGATGCTCGTTGTCGTCCTCTTCGCGGTCTGCTGGTTCCCCTTGAACTGCTACGTCGTGCTCCTCTCCAGCCAGACCATCCACACCAACAACGCCCTGTACTTCGCCTTCCACTGGTTTGCAATGAGCAGCACCTGCTACAACCCCTTCATCTACTGCTGGCTCAATGACAGCTTCCGATCAGAACTGAAGGCTTTGCTCAACATGTGCAGAAAAGCCCCMAGGCCCACGGAACAGAGGCTTCCCTCCACAGTCCCATCCTGCCGACTGGCTTGGCCAGAAAACGGCAACTTCAAGAGGTTGCAGGCCTCCCATGTCCTTCCACCATCCTCCAACATCCAGTCGGGAAAGACAGACATCTCTGCAGTTGAGCCAATAGTAGCTGTGAGCTGAGCGGTGGCCTTGGACTGCACATAGATTTGGCAAGAGCTAAAGTGGTGGGAAGATGTGGAGCCCTGGCCATGCAACAGGTGATAAAGCCAAGAAGGAGGTTCTGCAGGAGGCAGTATGAAAGAGCTGCATGTTTGATGCAGGCTGGTGACAATGGTGAGGAGGCCCTAGTGGGGAGAAAGTAAACTCTTCCCAGGAAGGAACTTCTGTCTTTGTCAAGGTGACTTTGGCCTGGCTCGYAGGATGGGGTTCTCTGCATGTGTGTTGCTGTTACCTGCATGACTAAGCCTTTTTAGAACTAGGACTCCGTGTTTTGCTGGTACTTAAATAGCAGTCTCATTACATCAGATCTCCCTTCCCCTTTCCTGAGTCTCCTCGTAGCAACATGGAAATGGTTGAGGTGTAGACCTTTAGGTTAGGATCTGAGATCCAGTGCAACTGGGTGGGAAAGCATTCTTTCTGAACTGGGGTCTGAAAAGTCAAGACCTGTTCAGAATGAATGAACAGATCTAATCCATAATTTTTGTGTATGTGTGTTTAAATATGCTTACAGAAGTGGAGGATATGATAGACTTTGATAAATAGGAGCCTCTTACATCACAGGCACTTTTTCTAAGATAGAATTGAAGAAAACTGGATGCCTATTCCTCAAGTAAGTTGATGGTTTTTCTTGAAATAGATAACTAAACCCAAAAAACATACAAAAAGTTGGACATAACATTCACAGTGGAGAATGGATAATTAAGTGCTATTGTGGGTTTGGACTAGAACCTTTTATAAAAACATCTTTTCATCATTGTCAAGTTGCAGCTAGAGGATCACACAATTTAAATTTTTAACTTGCCTTTGAATATTGCTCTCTTACCCTGCAAAGCACCTGTGTACTAGGGAGAATATATTTTCATGAGAGCACTGGCATTGTGCGAGCGTCAAATCATGACAACTTGTCACTTCAGACATTTGGGACATTTCATCCCAACTAAGATGTTAGCTCTCTGGAATCAGTTCATAAATTAACTGCTTTGAGAGAAGAGGTGGTATCTCTGATAGCAAGTAATAAAAATGGAACATTTCTCTGCAACTTATCCTCTGGTTGTAAAATTTTGGTGCATTTAAGGATAGCTGAGATGTGTCCTATTTGGAGTGGCTAAGAAAATTCATGACTGCCTAGTGTCTGAAGTAGATTTCAGAACCTAATGTTCTTAGCAGAAGAAAATATGGGTTTGAAAAAATGGTGTTCCAAAACCTGTACCTTATATTGCACAGAAAAACAATACTTCCTTGTGCTGTGGAAATTAGCTTGAACATCACACCAGGATGACCCATTCCACATTTAACTTGCAGTATTCAGCAGTGAAGTGAGAAAAATCTTCTTATAAATGGAAAAAAAAGAGTGAAGCTGTTTTTCTCAGTGTCCTGTAATAAACTGACAGTTCTGAAATAATTTTAAGCCTTGTGCAGAGTTTTCACACCTCAGTATTTAAAGAGACTGAAATATCTACCACTCCTTGCAGCTAACCTGCCCTTGCACAAGTGGTTATCACTCTCTTACTGTGAATCCAGTGCTATTTTACTGCCCTTTATCAATGCCCCTGGAGTGAGATTATTTTGCATCACTGATCTGCAGAGACAAATCTTTCCTCCTGTTTTCTTTGACCCCTTACACCAAGTCCCATTTTCTCCCTCAACACTTGCAACACATTAGCCCTGAATTGCTCAAGGAGTTGAACTGGATGATCATTGTAGGTCCCTTGCAAATGAACTATTCTATTCTATTCTATTCTATTCTATTCTATTCTATTCTATTCTATTCTATTCTATTCTATTCTATTCTATTCTATTCTACTCTATTTCCCAATTGTACAGAGCTTGTGAACCATGCTCCCTATTCCAGTGGCAGCAGAATCCAGCACTTTACTAGCAAATAAATCTCTGAGCATGCTGAGTACCTCAGTAAGATGTCCTTTCTGAAGCTGAAGGAAGCATCTTAAGAGTCACGGTTTTTGAGTGTAGCTGTCATCCTGCTATACATGAAGAACACTGCAGTAACTCCAGCAGACAAAATCCTCAAATGCCCTCTCAAATGCTGCTGGTGAGTCTGAGTGAGGCTCCTGCAGTTACAGCTCTGCATCCTGCGCCCCTGCACTGGGTGGCAAACCTTTCTTCTCCAGGCTCTGCTCCATCCTGAATCTGGGCACAAGGAGGGGATGCAAGAAGTTGAAGCTGTTTGATTTGAATCAAAGTAACAGGAGGGATGGACTGGATAAAAGGAAAAGAAGAGATAGATTGGACAGTGAACTTCAGGAGCCTGTCCAGGAATGAACAGGTGACTGGTGGCCAGCAGAATTACAAGTCTCAGAGAGACTTGGACAGCATGGAAGAGAGGGACACGATAAAAGCCCTGGAAATGGTGTCCTTGGAAACTGTACGTCATACACTGTGTGTGCTACAGTGTGCTTAATGTGGTACAGCGTAATTTTGAATAATTAGCTATTTTTCATTTTCTTATGTCTGATTTGGGAATCTGGACAGACATTTGGCATTCACCAGTGCTGCTGAAATCAGTGGGGGGTTGTGTTCTGTGCACACAAAGTGCAGTATGAGGCAAAGTACTCCAAAAATATTACACTCTGGGCAATTTAATTTGGGTATGCAGGCTTCATGGGTATTTTTTCATTCTACCCCATCTCTCTTGCAGACTAGAGGGTTCTTTTAAAATTCTAATATAGCCATTGGTGCATAAACTGCATTCAGATACCATCTTGGTGGGTGTGAAGGGAAGATCTGAGTGTGGATGTAATGAGACACATGTACAGGATGGAGATTATCTTCAATTTTCCATTTGGTGTGTGTTTGCCTGCTGTAGCTGGAGGTTTTGATCTCTTTTGAATTTGGGAAGTGTTGCACAAGACACTGAACAGCTGTTCATTGCAGGAGATCTGCGTAGCCCAAGAACAGGCGTGCTTTGCTAGTGTTTTATTCATTTTCCCTGTGTAGAAAGATGCAGAGACCTTGTGAGGGAACACAGACAATGCCATGATGTATTTTGCAGCTTGTGCTATTCTGAATAGTGCTCAGGGGAAAACAAATCCTTGAAACCACCTCTTGCTTTTACACATAAAAGGACAACTCTTCGAAGCACACTGAGATGACACAAGGAAAAGATGACAAATTTCTCCTGCACAGAAGAGAGGCACTTCACCTTTGGTTGGTGTTGTTTCTAACTGCAGGGCAGCCCACCTCTTCTTCTGTCAATGTGGGATGAATTTCTCCACTCGGCTGATGGAGATGAAAAGGCAGCTGCTTAAAATATAGTTATGTCCTGTAACTTCAGGAATAGTAATTCCATTCAATTTCTGGCATTTTCAAAGGATATCAGACACCATCTCCAAGCTGTCTTTATTTACTTCCACCTTTCTTATAGAAAAAGTGCTGGGAGATTCCAGAGACTTCAAAACCACAGTTTTCTGAAAAGCACAAACCTCTAATTTCTTCAATGAATATATTAACTAGCCACCACTAGCTGTTACAAACATGGTTTTTATATCTGGCAGGCACTGATCTCTCCTCTCTGGTGACCAGTGACAGGACATGARGGAATGGCATGAAGCTGAGYCCAGGATAGTTTAGGCTGGATATCAGGAAAAGATTCTTCACGCAGAGGGGGGTTGGGCCCTGGAACAGGATCCCCAGGGAAGTGGTCTCAACACCAAGCCTGACAGAGTTCAAGAAGCATTTGGACAACACTATCAGGCACAAGGTGTGATTCTTGGAGTGTCCTGTGCAGGGCCAGAAGGATCCTGATGGGTCCTTTCCAACTCAGGATATCTTATGAATATTTTATTAGGGGGCATCTTAAATATTTGCATACTAAATGTGAAACTTCAAGATGTATTTGGATGCAGTTTGGGTAGAACACGATTAAGAGTCTGGCTATGAACTGCATAGAAGTCATGAATGGATTGCTCTACAAGACCATGATATCATTGCTGGCTACAGACTTGTCTGCTTGTTCCAAATTTCAGGCTACAACTGTGCACTGAAGCTATCTAGTAGGGAGCTTATGCTGGGCTTAGCAACAGCAGCATGAAGCTGTGCAGCTCTGGGATGTGAACAGGGATCTGCCCAGCGCTGAGCTATGACCTGTGCATGCACTCAGTTGTTCGAGAGCTCCAGGGATGTCCCAGTCCTCTAAGCAGACTGACCTAGAAACTGCATGTGGACACAGAGAGAGAGAGCTTTAGAATAGCAGTTTCCCAGGAGATTAACTATTATTCACATCTTATTCATAAAGCCCTTGAGTGCTGGTGAGTGCAGCCAGGTCCCTGCTGACGCAGTCTGCCAGCCTTGTGTCAGGGCAGCAGGCTGAGAACACTCTGCACCCAGGAAGGCACCTACACCACCCTACAGCTCCTGGATGCTTGGCTGGAAGTGCTGTGCCTTCCCACAGCCTCGGTGCCCAGTGCTGGCAGCTGGTGACTTGATGTCTTGTTCCTGATCTTCCTTGTGCCACTGAAGGGGAATGAGGATGGGATCCTCCTCTGCTCTCCCCATCCTGCACAACCCAGCAGAAGGGCAGCCCCTGCTCCTTCCTGGGGGTGGCACAGTGGGCTTGGGAGAAGGTTTGGACTGGCACTAAAAAAGCAGGGAAATTCTTTGGCCCATCCTTTTTTCTTCTGGGTGCAATGTCCCCCATAGCCTGTGCTCTGGCTTGCAAGTTTGAAGGGATTTCTGAGTCATGGTGCAATGAAACTTTCCTCCTCTTGCCTCAGGCTCAAAGCCATTTAATGATAGTTAGAGAGGCAGAGGTGAATCCAGCGATCATCACAATATCCTGACCAGGAAAAAAATTGCCTTTATCTATAAAACAAATCAGTGCCTCCTGGCCAACTGCCACAGCTTATAAACTAAGTGTGGATTATCCCTTAGGCCACTTTGGGTTAGCTGTTCAGGCCATGTCTCCTGCCAGCTTCTTGTGCACCTGCTCTTTGGAGAGCTTGGGAAACTGAGAAGTCCTTGGCTTAGGGTAAGCAYTGATCAGCAACAACCAAAACATCACTGTGTTATCAGTATTATTTTTGCACTGAGTCCAAAACATGGCATTGTGCCAGCTACTAAGAAACAAGTAACTGTATCCCGTATGAAACCAGGGCACCAATTAAATAACTGAAGTTCTACTAACTGATTCCTGGCTCTAAGGTGTCAGCTCACTTATTTCCACAACATGTAGGGGGAGGTCCATCCAGAGCAGATATGTGGTGGTACACAGTGCTTGACTCTTAGCCCCTGAGGTCATAGGGATATGAGGATTTTAAGACATAAGTTACATTTTTGTAGGGTTTTTTTTCAATTAAAAACACTATGATGTGACAGGTCTGTCAGAGGTTACCGGTTTTTAATAATATGAAGATAAGGATACGTATCAGATGTTCTAAAAKCACATCATCAGCCTCTGAAGGTACAAACTTGGTGGGATATGTTGGAGGGACATGTAGGGTGGTGATAACCAAATTGTTATAGTCTCATCCCTAGTGATTTTTGGAAGTTGCTCTAGAAGTGAACTATTTGCCCAGAATTTGTCCTGAGACAGGGCTCAGGAATGATCTGACACTTGAACAAGGGGGACAGCAAGGACCAAACCCTTGAGCTTTGTACCCAGCATTCCTGTTCAGCAGTGCGAACACATTCCAAGAGAAGCAGTCAGCAGCCTTAGGCTCTGTTTCTCACCCTGCAGCTCAGATTCCCAGCAGAGAGGYCTCGTTCTGAGCTATGCAGCAGCACAGATTTCTCTCATCCCAACTGAGCTCAGATAAGAGGGGAAAAGCAAACAAAGCCCCCAGTTCCTCTGCTGCTGGATGGGAGATTTCACTGCTGTTGGTTTAGGTACATGAAGTTTGTAAGTGTCCAAGAGCTAAAGCAATCCAAAGGTAGCACAAGCAGAGTGAGCCCAGGCTGTTTTCATCCCTGGACTGCTTACCCATTCAAATGCCTTCCAAGGCACCTAGCACTTTCCCTGGACTCTGTGGGGAAAGCAAGAATCTGACTTAAGGGGACTAACTCAGCAGCCCCTGGGCTGGGTRGGAGTTCATTCATAGGCTAGGAATGTAGTTTGCATGAAGGTGTTTGGTTAATCTSAGTGATTATAAAAAGTTTGAGATTACTCACATCAAAGAAACTGAAGAAACAAAAGAGAAGATGCAAATTTTACTACCTAAAAGGATTAGTGTTATAGTGTGAGTTCTTAGTAATTTAGTATATTAAGCCAAATATTCCATTATGAGGAAAGCAGTCTTCTGGAGCTTCTGGCCACACAGCCTGCATGACAGAAACACCAAACTGCCCCTAACCAATGGCTAKGTTTTCATTTGTGCGACTCTCATGTGGTCTGTGCAAAATGGTGCTCAAAGAAAAGATTTCTAAGGAAGTTTATTCCCATGACACAACTTTGATTCTTCCCTGCTTCTGTGACAGACTCACCTGTGCCTGTACTGGGGGTTAAATCCCTCTTTCCACCTCCATCTTCAGAAAACTACTCACGACCTGATTTCTGTCTTTGTGTTCACAAAGTGCACTCAGGACATCCTTTGTTAATGGGTTTTAGGCTTAGGCACTAAACCAGTAATCAAAGCTGCTATTAAAACATTCACTGTTCCCCATAAGGAAAAAAATGGACCTAAAATATACATCTTTATTCTGCAAGTGACTGACAACATCCAGAGGCAGAAAAACAGTGGGGTACAGCTGATTTTAGAGGCACACCATCTGCTAATGGAATAAACATTTTCACTTGTTCTCTGCAGTTCAAATCACAAGTTTTAAACCTCTCAAGAGCCATTGTAAGGCAAAGCGTGTGCAGAAGAACTAGTTGCAACTCTCCTACATTAGAGAATTATTAATACTCAAGTGGTGGAGAGAGAAGGGGCAAGAGGGAATGCCACRGACCAAACCTGAACCTTGACATTGTCATTTCACGTTCTGGAATATTTAGAAGAAGAATATTTAAAAGAGTATAGTGGTGAAAAGACTAAAGATGGACTCTTTTCCATAAGGCCTAAACTGACATTCCACCCATCTTTTGAAAATGGCAAAACACACCAGGAKCAGTGCCACTAAAACATAAGTAGAACAGAGCTGGGCAGTTCAAAAACACAAAACAGGAATATACAGCTGAAAAGTACGTGCAGACAGTGTGGCCAATTTGTAGATAGTAAATTACWTAGTGGATGTGCTATTTATTATGTGCTGACATTTTCTGTCGCTCTGACAATTTTATGAGAAAATAAAAAGAGCAGAATTATAACCACTGTCCAAAATGTTTTCTCAGGGTTTAGCATCAGACGACATGTATTTGCACTATGGCAACACGTGACTGTTCCTGGAACCTTTGGACACTTATGCTCTTGAAGGTCACAAAATTTATTTCATTTTAATAACCAAGAAGGATTGATAGGCATTTTATTGAACACTTTGGAAGACAAYAACAGATTCACTGCAGCAAGTCATATTTTTTAATACAAAAGGGGAATTAGTAAAAAGCTAGGTACATATCCAACATGAAACATGAACATGTGGCTTTCAGGAGCTTTGAATTTTAAAAACTGGAAACTCTACTTACATCAAACAGTTCAAACACATCCACATCACAAAATCTTAGTATTGCACCATAGCTCCTTGTCCAAGACATACAATGCACAATGTGCACCTGCACTGCCTACATACAAAGGACCATCAGCAACACATCAGCACCGCCAGAGAGAATCTAGGAAAGGTCAAAGGGATCATAGGCTTGGTGGCAGAATTATGGCAGTAAAATTCAGCAGTGTGGACCACCAGTGCCAACATAAGCCCTGTTTTGTGCTGGTAATGCAAGAGACATTAGGATTGCAGCTGTGCTGCTGTCCTGGGCAGAGGTAGCATAAAACTATGGCTTTAAAGACTTCTTTTAAAATAAGGCTTGTCTTYGTTGAAAGCCATAAGAAAACAGAAGAGTTCTTGTAATATTACCCCTAAGTGTAGCACAGCAGCACTTTCAGATTCACTCGGCTTCAGATCCACTTCAGTTCACAGCGGCTGCCAGATTCAAGCATGGGCACAATCTCTGAAACCTGCTGCAGCACATGAAGAGTTCTGTGCAAAAATGGTATCACCAGTTACTCCTGTTTGCCCCTCATCCACAACCATACAGAGAATGCTAGCAGATGAGAGCACAAAAGTGGGTGACACTAAGGAACTGGAAACTGGAAGTCCTGCCTAGCTATAAAAGAAGTTCTCCTTTGTTGAAAAAGCCAGCTTGGAAGAGGTGACAGGTAAGTCATTTCACTTTCATGGACAATACAGAAAAACAAGTCAGTATATCACATTTGTGAAAGATATACACTGCCACTCTGGTGCTTCACTCTCCCCACCCACCTCACCTTACACCTAGTATTTCAAGACAAAGGTCATTTTAATACTCAGTGAAGGTTGAGGTCTTGGGCTGAAGGGACAACATTAAAGCTGAATTCTACTCTCCCCAAATGGTCTGCTAATAAACCTATGTACAAACACTCCCCCTTATTTTGTCTCTTCCAGTACACTTAAGCATCTTTAATTAAAATACAGTCACAATGTTTGTGGGGGAGAACAACCTGTCATACTAACTACATCTACTTCACCTTGGCTGTTGGGTGCTTGGCTCTGCTGAGGCATTTGGGTGCTACTTTAATACAAGTTAGTCTTCTCAAGTGTGGTTTGAAAACACCACAACTAATATTGCATTTGATACTACAAACACATTGAGAAAAATTCTACACACAAAAACATTACAAAACAAATTCAATAAACCATTACAAAAATAGAACCAATTTCACTGATCTTCAGTCCAAAACTCCAAGGTGGATTTATCAGACACTAAGACCAAAAAAAATTGAGGGATAAAAATTAAACCAACACTTAGCTTACACATCATTACATTTTGTAAAAACATTATTAAGACATTATTAATTTATTAATACATACAAAACTCAAAATCCCTAATATTTACAGTACCTTCTTAACACTAAAATTGTTTGTAGTCTCTTTTCCACCAGTGTCAAGTACATAATCCCAGACATGAGTGTTGGGATGACTAACAGAGACATCTCAGGCTGAACAGAGTAACCTCTATTTTTCCCATGAAGACACGGCCAGTATCAGTGGCAGCCACCATCCAGGACAGATTAACCAGATTCATTATAAAACCCCATCCCCAGCCCCCCTTTTCCAGGTCAGAGAGCCCAAAGTTACCTTACTTATACCCCAGAACTGAGATRGCCACTGCTGCAGAGCAACAGTTCAGAATGCAATCAGTGGCCATACCTTTTTGCTGCCTGCAGGATTATGTTCCCGTCCCTGTCCAGCATGGAATGAGCTCTGTCCAGCTGCCAGCTTCAACTGCATTCAATGCACCCCACTTGCTACTCATGACAGAATTGTTCTGTTCTTGTTCCTCCTTGTGTGTGGTTTGATTGTTTTAATAAATAAGGGAAGCGTACAACGTGCTTTTTCAGGCACATGACTCCTGATTATTATACAACAAATAGTCTGTAAACCAGTTTGGCCTCTGGGGAACTGTCAGGCGATTGAGAACGTTGCATTAAAGAGCAGCACCTTGCACTGAGCGCAGCGCAGGAGCCTTCCCACGGAATGGGCTCCAGGCTCCTGCAGCTGGGAAGCGTCAGCACGAAGAATCTATAAGCCTTTGGCGAAGTCTCTTGTCTTCTCTCGTATCCGCATTGCCACTCGCATCACGGTCTGTCAGAACTGAAGAGAAGGCAAAGCTTTAGAAGAGAAAGGGCCACCAAACCACTCAACACCTTCTGGCACACAAAGGAAGTGCYGCCCTGCCTGTGCTGCACTGCTGGCTGTCCTGAGCTGCCTCTGCTGTCCCCATGCCCAGCACCAGGGTGCCCTGCACGTCGCTCTGCCAGTGCCAGCACGTRCCACTGGTCTGTCAACACAGCCCCTCATAAAAACATGCTGACACCACAAGGGACAGAGGAAAAGATGATGAGGTGTGGGTGAAGCTTTGCTGATGGGTGTGGAGCCTGCAGCTGTCCCCAGGCAGAAGGAGAGGGCCCACACCAGCCTGAGCTGGTCACAAACACAGCAGCTTCTTTCTGCAATCCATTTTAACAGCGCTTCAAGCGTTAGCTTGTTCTGATCTAGACAAAAGTAGATCTTTGAAGTGTTTTCATGAGGTGAAAACAATCTCAAAAATTCTGCTTTTAGATAAAAATGAGTCATATTTTCTATTAGCTCTTTCAGCTCCTTGAGCCCAGATCTCCACCTCAGGCTTTTATATTTTACTTCCAAACCCACCTGTCATTTAAAAAATGGACAGATTTAAAAGGAAAACTATATGCTGTCAGAATCACTCCAAGCTGCTGCACAAGAGATGGCTGCCAAAAGGGGTTCTTCTGGTTCAAAAAGAATTCTGCTTGTTTGCTCTGAATTCTCCTGTTGTATAAATTGACTTCTCCAAATCTCAGCCTACCATAACTGCTTGACTCAAGTAGAGGAMCAGCTAACCCCAGGGTACTGATGCTTCTTTTTTATTAATTACAGGGCATAGCTTTCTGAAGAGAGAATAGATTTATTCTTTTCCCACCTTTGAAACAGTTCTTTAACTTTCTCCCAGCATTGTGGTCACATACTCAGATAAGCTTCTAAATGTTTTAAACCATGATCACTTTTGGTTTATACCTCTCCCTGGATATTTGGCTTCTCTAATTCTGCACTTGAGGAAGGAACTGGTTTCACAATTAAGGTACGCCACATTTTTTTAGGACAGAATCCTAGACTGTATTGTATATGAGTGATTGCTCAAGCTGACCATGTCTGCAGACTGATGGGACATCCAGAGAACCACTGCACCAATCCAGACTGACTTGGACCATTTTGATAAAAATCACTTCCACTTACAATCAGTCTTCCTTGCTCTCTATGAAAGCAGGAACAGGAGTRTGTTCACTGACCCCAGTCTCACTTCCCTTCTTTTGTCATTTCCTGTTCCTCTGCCAGCACCACTTCAGACTTATTTTTATATGCACCCATGACTTCTGCCAAAGCCTGAACAGAAGCAGAAGCAGCAGATGCTGCACTTTGGAGCCAACTTCTGAAGAAAACTCCTGAACCCACCAGCTTTCTCACTGGAGCTGCTTCAAGCACAACCCAGCCTAGAGCTCTCCTACTGTGCAGGGGGTCTTAGGCATGTAAAGTTCAAACAGCTGAAGCCTGTTAGTGCCAGAGCAGAGATGTCAGCAAGGACCACCAACCCAACAAACAACCCAGGGCTCAGCTGTGCCACAGACTTACACCACCACATTCTTCTGAGGTTATAGCACTTACACAGCAAGCAACAGAGCAAGGACTAAGCAGAATTACGTTACAGAATATATTAATGAGGTTTTGGTAGGAATACACATCTAGATCAGCTTACCTTGTAACTCTGTTGCATCTTTTTCCAGCTCTTCTGTAGTTGTTTCTTCAGGCTTCTCCAACTCAGCAGTCCCTGGCTTCCCATCTATGGTATCAGTCTTAATAGTACCAAGGTTTACCAAAAGCTGCATGACATCAAACTTCTCAGAAACTGCAATGTTCTCCAGCACTTTAAGGCATTTAAATGATTTAAGTTCACTCACATTTTCCTCAAGAAAGAGGAGGTAAAGGCTTAAGTCATCAAAATGATTTGACTTAAGTTTCAGAACATCAAAAGTTGGCAAGATTTCATACACTTTGAGAACACCTGAATTCCACCTCCATGGAACAAACATTGCATACACTACCAGGGGCACCACCATCAGATAGACTATCAGGTTAATATAGCTGAGTACCTTGAAGACACCAACCGCAATAAGCTTGCACTGAACCACTTCTGGAACAGCTGTGTCATTCTTAAGGATCCCAGTTTTGATAGTGCAAAGAAACTCATCACTCAGAGAGGAGAGACGGATGTAGTAGCCCAGATAGAGGCATGCAATGAAAATAATTACTAGTGTGAGCAAACGGCATGTAATGTATTTAATTATTAAGCACTTGGAATTCTTTTTTGTCTTCAGGTACTGCTCCACAATTGGGTATTTAAAGTAGCTTTCAGATATTTCCCACAAACTGAAAAAGAGAGAAAAAAAATCCATCAAATCATATAGATCAGATGCTGCAACATTCACCTACCCCAAATATCAACAAAACCTAGTACTCTAAATGAGATAAAATATTGGAAAYCCTCTTAAAATCATAGAATCACAATATGGTTTGCATTAGAAGGGTTCTTTAAACRTCATCTATTTCCAACCAATTCCCRTGCTCTGCCATGGACAGGGACACCTTCCACCAGACCATGCTGCTCAAAGCCCCATCCAACCTGGCCCTGAGCACTTTGAGAGGTGGGACAKCCACAACTTTCCTGGGCAACCTCTGCCAGCCTCACCATCCTCACAGGGAAGAATTTTTTCCTAATGCCTAATCTAAACCTACTTTCTTTCAGTTTAAATTAATTCCTCCTCATCCTGTCACTACATGCCCCTCTAAAAACCTCCTCTCCAGTCTTTTTTGCAAATATCCCTTTTAGGTWCTGGAAGGTACTTTAAGGTCTCCTTGGACCCTTCTCTTCTTCAGGCTGAACAACCCCAGCTTCCCCAGCCTGTATCTGTAGGAGARGTGTCCCTCTCATCATCTTGATAATACTCCTGTGGACTCACTCCAACATGTTCACATCCTCTTATTGAGGTAWATCAAGGGTAGTTTCATTGAAGTCAGTAGAAAACCAATAGAATAGCAGACAAATGAAAAATATCAACACTCTAATACAGAAAATTCGCTKAAGAAACAAAAGAGTTCAAACACTGGAAAATGGGAAAAAAAACCATAGCCCTCATGGCAACAAAATATTTTTGTTCTTTTCCAGTACAAAACAGGTGCAGTAAGCAAATYCATGCAGAAAAGCAGACTCTCCAAGCACTTGTTCAGTAATAGAACACTAGAAGGCTTTTCACTTGGCAAGACCTAACTCCACATTTCACAGGGACCTAAGACTGCTGCACTACCTGTAACCCCACACAGAGAGAGAAACAGGTACCCTTGGCCTACAAGGAAGCAGGAACTGGATCTGGTTGGAACAGTGCACCAACTTGATCAGAAGGGGAGGGGGTTGCTTTTGTGGGTTTTGATGTTTGAGGTTTTTAATCATTTTTTCTGATTAGAAGCTTTGCAGACCTAGATCTTAAAGAACAGGAGATGACAAGTAACTTGACAGTGTGCAAGGGACTGTCAAGAACATTCAGAAYTGAGGACTGAAGTGTCTCTTTTCTTACACTGTGGTGGGCAAAACTACTTAACACCTACTGTAACTAAAGAAATCAGAACATCTCAGGTAATAAGTAATCTGAAGAGCTCATTACATGTCTTCTTTGAAAAAAGAAAGTTATAAGTTCCAGCTCCAAGGGCCAAAGTAATCATTTCAGACATCTTCTTTCTTTTAACCAAACTTAAAATTGTGTCAGGGCACTATTCAAACCTTAGCAATAAATTTCTAAGTGGGTACAGATGTCACACCTGTTACGAACTTGAAGAGCAGAGAAAGCCAAGCCCCAACATCTTACCTCTGTGTCAAGTTCTCATTAGCAGCTGGAATCGAGTCAGCAGGGTCCCTGGGGTCTCCACTTCGAATGCTGTTAGCAGCTTTGATTGCCCTGTTGTAGGCTTTGTCAAGTTCTTCCATAATAAATTTCAGGTCTGAGGAAAGGTGAGGYGCTGCAGTGAAGCGCCAGAACAGACATGGCAGATACAGCAGGATGGCAACAAGCAGAAGGATGTATGGGAAGAACTGCAGGGAGAAAAAAAMCCTGATTAGACCTCACCTGCATAAGTAATAAGTCAGCCAATCACCATTGTTCCCCATAAGCATTACATTTCCTAGAGGCCTACTAAATCCCTGCAATTTTATTTAAATCCTTCTACTAAACCCCAATTTTGTGATTATTTGGGATATGCAGGGAAGCAAAATCTCTTTTCAGACAGCTCCAGTAACTTTGCTGCTGCTTAGCGCTTCTCCCCACCAAAGGGAAAAAAAAAAAGCACAGAGAATAAAGATGCCATGATTCTGATAACAATTTCTGCATATTCAGAACCACTGGAGCTGACACTGAGAAATACAGYATTAACCTGGGGAAAAAACAAATAGCACAGCAAAGCAGCTATCAGAGGGGCTGACTGAAAGAAGAAGACAGCATCACCTAACTCTCCCTCTCCAATGTGTCACCACTGTTCATAGCAACTAAAGCACTCCAAATACCAGCAAAATCTCTCCTGCTTTCCATTTGCTGTCAGGAGGTTAAAGAATAGAGCTGCTACAGCTCTGCCTCTGCCTGCAAACACACACCTGTTCAGAGTGCATCCAGTGACTCTAAAATATGTAAGTGTAAGGCTGTAATACTTCAGGGTATTTGARTATTTTCAGGTAACACCTAAATGGAAACCAACACACAGCATCAAAATGGTCTGGTGTCAATGTAGCACTGAGAAGTCAGCCCTTACATGGTCACAATTGCTTAGGAAAAGGGCTGAAGCAGGTATAAAATACAAGTTTGAAGTTTTGCTATCTTTCTTCTATTCATCAACAAGTAGTTTTTGTCACTCTAATTCCTCCCAGCTGCAGGAAAGATGGTGTTTTCTATGCACTCTGACATTATATTCGAAGCATAAAATCATACATAACATTACCCTTACAGAGACACAATCTAAGACCTGGAGAGACAAGCAGTTTGTAATGAAATGTACTGCAAATTCAGCCAACCTCTAATTCATTACATTCAACCTTTGCCATCGAACGCACTTAACTCCAATCTAGCATCAGTTCATAAGGAACTTTAAATTAGTTGAACAAATATGAAACAGATGTAAGACAGCACAAGTGTTACAGCCATGTGCCCCTGCTCATTCACTGGGAAAGCCAGTGGAGAWTTTTAGAGGAAGCTGGAACTGAAGTCATTAATCACTGCAAGTGGAAAAGCTACACGTACATTTGCAGGTATTTAACAAGATGAAAATCTGGGTCTAATATAACAATGTTAACTTGTGTTTGCATTAATCAAGACAGATTAAAGTTTTGCATGCACCAMGTAATTTGATGTTATGGAACATCTTATTCAGGAAAATTACTTCTAATATCACCTACCATTAAAGCAAAACCCTGTGTTATTAYTGGCAGTAGGAATGCATACGATGTATTAGACCTTAAATGACTGACTTCCCCTATCCACAGCAGCCCATAAACACTGTGCAGAGCTCTGCCCTCACTACTGCCTCTGCCTCCTCTTTGCACACAACAGATAACATCAGATCATCTTCCTTCTCTCAGGTGTAGACCTTCCAATTGAGATGTAAAACTCTGGTATGTCCAATGTATTTTGGACATCTCATCATCAACACAAGAATTTGGTCTTCTTATTTATCACTGTGGACAATGCCACCAGGTCTCAGTCCTGATGCCCTGGTTTACCCAAAACTTCATGGTTTCACATCCAGGCTCTATCAGTCCTCTGAATTCTGTATTATGTAGAAATAGAAATGATCTGTCTTTGAACCCAACTTATACTTACTTAAGCTCCTCTAAGCTGCTGCAACACATTTTCCATAGGTCTTAACAAATGCTTAACATTGCCTGTATAACTGCAAAGCCTGTTTGACTTCACTTACACCTGTGTTATACACCTTTGAGCCCCTTTCCACTGGTGCCAGATGGGGAAACAAACAACAAAGACACATCTGATTTAGTAAGGAGCAACGAAAATATGTTTTTGATATTTTATATATATATATATGTATATATAATATATAACTTATTTTGGTTTACACTGCTTGGATTTAGTACTCACTCATTTCAAATTTTACCAGCATAAGAAGATTTATTAATTCCCTTTCTGACCCTCAAAACTGGAAACTCCATCAGCAGTATCCCATATAATCCTAGAGATCTCTTTACCCCAAGCACTACAAGACATGTGGTAAGAGGCAAGATAGTTTTCACACTGGAGTTACAGCCCCAAAATTCCATTGTTCCAGTCTCCACTTCTTCCTTTATAATTTAAAATAATTCTGCACTTGTGTAGCACATTGGCAGCAGCCCTCTTGCTCTGTCCCAGATGTCCCCCCATGTCCCCCTCTAGCCTGCCCTCATTAGGCTGTTGCCTTAAAAAAAAACCAGCCTCTGCCATCTCGCCTTGCACCTCCTCCTCTCCCCAGCTCCTTCACCACTGCCTCCTCACCTAGCAGCATCACACTGCTGGGAAAAGGCACATTTTCAATRCATTTGCCAGGCTCTCACCACTCCCAAAGCTGAGCTTATGGCAGCATAAGTGAACTCTGTGCAACTCTTTTCTGAATAGTCTCAAAACCAGAGCAGTACAYGATCATTAGTGCAGCTCTTTTTGTTTGCGAACAAAAGCCTGTATTCGTCATCTCTTCCACAGCACCTTTTGCACAATTCCATCCTTTTCAGGTCCTAGGTTTTTTTTTAAATGAAAGATACACTTGTTCTATTTGTTAACAGTAGGCTTAGATAACCAGCAAATTGTTTTGAATTATTAAAATTTAAGGTCTTGAATGACAGGGAGAAGTGAAAATGCAAAGTCATCTGGCATGAGTCCTAGGTTTCAGAGCAACAGACTTGGGTTGTCCAGCTCATCTGACTACATTTGACAGTCAAACATAATGACTCCCCATTTTAAGAAGAGGACTCTATGGTATTTGTGCACAGACAATCATGTGCCATCAGCCTTTCTTTTATGGTTTATGGTTTTATGGTTTATTTGCTCCCAAGGCGCCAAACGCACAAGGAGGAAGTGCCCCTTCAGTCTTGGGTAGTCTGAGCATTGATGTAGACGAAGTGTCACTGATCCCAAGATCTGTACGGTCAAAGGTATGCCAGAGAAAGACACTGGCTCAGAAGTGAAACTCAGTTTTTCCTTTGCTGTGTAGTTATCAAGTTCGTTCTCAACATATTCAGTAGGAGACTGACAAAAGGAGTGGTGTGTGCAGCAGGGACCCAAGCTGCAGTGCTCTTTAAGTTTTCTGCTGTGTACTGCTGAGCTCCTGAAAGCTAAGGATGATGGAAATAGGTTCTCCTGCCTTGCTTGGCCCTTAGCCTGATAGCACATTGTGGGGGACAGCAGGGTCCCAAGGAGGCAGAGCACTTGGAAGCCAAGAGGCTGCCCCTGTACTGCTGCAGGTCATGTCACTTGACAAGCCCTTGAGCCCTGTGCACATTCCAGGCTGTTTAAGTAAATTTGTTAGCACKAAGCCACTGTTCAGCAAGAACACATGCATGGGTAGAGAAGAAGAGACATTTGAGCAGTCCATTTGCAGAAGCACATAAAGTGGTGGAATCACAAAACTGTCATTTGAAGATGCACAAGCGCCACACTCCCCAAAAGGTAAAAGATAAAATCAGACTAAAGCACAAAATAGTCTGTCATCACCAGCTTCAATTATGCTAAGGTGAAGTAAATACACAGAAAAATAAGTTAGAAGGGCATTTAAAATAAGTGCTTTACAACCTCAAATATGCTTTTATCATGCAAAAAAATATAGCTGGAAYTGGTGGAGTGACGCAAAGGGCGTTTTCAAGGACCTAATCTACAGAAAGCTTGCCAAGGTCTGGATAAAGAATGTCTAGAAGAAGATGAAAATKACTTTAATGGTATTTAGAAAACAACAGCTTCCTAATTTTACTTTATCTTCAGTCCCTATTTCCTCTGGGCAAACACTATAAAAGTGACTGAAAGCATTCTGACTTCCACCTACCTGACCATGGCCAAAGAGTAACTTGAGTACAGTAGCACAAAACTTGAGYTGCACAGGTCTGGGTAACAGCTTTGAGAAACTTAATTGGCAGACAATTAAAAGAATGGAGCACTGAAGTGCCTTCATTAAAATACATGAACACGGTGAGATGGCTCCCTCTCCAGTTCCAATTTTGGAAAAAGCCCAAGCAAAGGCACTAGTCCCCAAACAGGCTAATGACAGTAATTGCACATTTCCAGAAGCAAAGGCATTAAACTCCCTCTGCATATGACCCTATTCCTCTTTGCAGCAATGGGAGGTGTCTCACTGGTGTTCAGCAGAAACAGCTATAAATGACTGATCATTCTAAATGAGATCCTGTCCTGTCTCCAAACCTACAGGCGAATCTCAAACCCTAAGTGACCTTTATCCCTCCTGTTACATACTTTCTTTTCTGATACATCTTTAAAACTGTTCTTCTCCAGTTTCAATTAGCTCAAGCCATGATCACCAGTGGAGGCTGTGATGGCTGTACCCAGTTTATTCTGGACTTCGGGGGACAGATGGCAACGTGGTAGTCAAGGGCTGCCAGGAACAGTGACCCAAGCCTCTTGCTGGGGTACACAAGTCAATCATCACACTCCATAAGCAGTGGGCAGCCCTGGGCCTGTTAAGCTTTCCTGCTTGGCCACAGATTGTATCCCAGCTTCTCCCCTTGAGGAGGGATACCTCTCAAGATTACTCCTCAAGGCTGAGAAATTCCTTGCTGTAACATATGGTCTGTAGGTGATTATTAGCATGCTTGAAATCTTAGCTAAGTGATTTAAAGGATTGACAGTGYACATACAATCCTTTAGACATAWACTGTTGAGAGGTCTGGGACTAAGTTTGAACCTATCCACATCTGAACTCCCCTCTGAGAAGTTTAGACAACAAAGAAGTTCTTTCTGAACCTCATGACTCAACAGGAGGGTCTCCTCAACAATTTTGATTCTATCCTCTATGCACTAAATAATCTAGTCTATCTTCCCACAGAACCTTGATAAACCACTGTCACATTCACATTCATTTAACTGTGTTAACTCACTGCTTTATATCAACACATTGTTGCCTCTCTCTTATGAGTGAAGTGGATGACTCCATCTACAACAGAATGAAGTACCGCTAGCACTACACTTTCAAGAAATTACTTCAAACTGCATCTGCATATGAGTGTCCTCGCTCTGACAGCYCTTAATCTCTCTGGGAAGGGTTTACAGGTGAAACATGAGGAGCCCTCAGTCAGTTAAGAAATTGTACAAACAATGAGTCACTAGAACCAGGTAGAAATCACAATTATAACTGTACCATCAATATAATAAGTAACCCCAAAGTTTGCTTTGGCATATTCACAGACAAGTGACTCAAAGAACAACTCAAGGGTCCATTGTAAACCTTACTTCTTTTATGAAAAGTGAGGGTTKTCACATAATTTTACTTCATGCATACAAAGACTGCAGACCCACTCTCTGTAGGCAATGCTTTCAGCAGGTCCCAAAGCACTTGYCACTTGTCCCAAAGCACTCTGAAAGATCTGAGTCAGACAATTGACCTCTCCTGGCTGTGCCACATGTGAAGACCTCTTCTTTCAGTCAAATGAATTGTTTGCCTGCATTTCATATAAGTACAAATCTCCTTTTTCTGAACAACCCTTCACGTCTTCTTTGCTTCTCCTCAGTTAATAGCAGACTAGAACATACAGTGATTTTAAAAATCCATAGAAGACTCTTGATCATAGGCAGCACCATCCTAGCAATCCAAATTTCAGGGCTCTGAAGTGGTCATCACTCAGAGTTCAACCACCCCTCAACTTGCTTGGTTGCTATCAAGAGCTGGTAAGAYGATGCTCACTGTTCTCCTGCTTGAGTTTTCATATATATCTCTGTGCACTATGGATTAAAATGGCTTCACAGTACAGTTCCCCCCTCTCCTCCTCCACTAGACTGCAAGGACTGCCCACACACAYGGCCAAAAGCTTTTCTTCTCCTTCCAGTTAAGGATCAAGACAAGTTTTACCAAAATAACTTGTCAGGTGGTACACTCATCTTTAGAGACAATAAGCAAACTACCTGCACAGGGCAGGCAAATACAAAACTCCTCCATCCCCATCACCACTGACTGTCTGTCTTTATCAATCATCTCTAGAAACCAACATCTCTGTTCTGACACTTCAGACAGACACAAGAAACCTCTTAAGGGAATTAAACCTAAATGGAAAATCCTGTAAGAAAACAGAGGCAACGAAATAGTGAAGCCTGACCAGAGTAAGTTTCCTCAATGACAAACCTGAAGAGGAGTCAGAGGACTCAGCCATATAATCATTCTGACAGCTCTTTCACTGACAAAGAGAAAGAAATCTTAGCACTAAATTAAGAATAGAGGCAGGACCTACCACAGCCTCTTCTTTATATGTGTCTGCAGGTATTTTGTTCATTGAATTGTGCATTTTAGTACACAACTCATTTTGCTTCCTGCTGAGGGTTACCCAGTGTGAGGAGTTTCCAGGACAACTGGAAATTTCAGAACTCCTGTTCTCCATAGAGACATGTCCTTTGAAGAATGCATGGGTTGAGATGTGAAGGAAGGCTAGTTCAGGGAGGTTTAGTCTGATAGCRACTATTATTAGGCCTAGCTGGCTTGAAGTGGAGAAGGCAATGATCTTTTTAATGTCATTTTGGGTGAGGGCACATGTGGCTGCGAATAGTGTGGATAGGGCCCCTAAGCATAGGCACAGGGTTAGGGCGGTTTGGTTGTTATTAAATAGGGGGTGGGTTCGAATGAGTAGGAAGATTCCGGCTACTACTATTGTGCTGGAGTGAAGCAGAGCAGATACGGGGGCTGGTCCCTCTATTGCAGCTGGGAGTCACGGGTGGAGGCCGAATTGGGCAGATTTTCCGGTTGCGGCTCGGATAAGGCCTAGTAGGGGTAGTGTGGGGGTTTGAGGGGAGGGAGGGAGTTGTTGGATTTCTCAGGTGTTTGTGGTAGAAGCTAGTCATGCTATGCAGAGGATGAGTCCGATGTCCCCGACTCGGTTGTAAAGCACAGCCTGGAGGGCAGCAGTATTAGCTTCTGCTCGGCCGTATCATCAGCTGACTAGTAGGAAGGACATAATTCCGACTCCTCCTCAGCCAATGAACAGAACGAATAGGTTGTTGGCGATGATTAGGATGAGTATGGCAATTAAGAAGAATAGTAGATAGGTGAAGAATTTTGTAATGTAAGGGTTTGAGGCTATGTATCATGTTGTGAATTGTAGGATGGAGCATGACACGAATAGTGCAATGGGGAAGAAAGTGAGGGAGTAGAAGTCTATTTTTAGGCTGATGGGAATTTTGAAGTTTATAATGAATTTTCATTCTCAAAAGGAGGTAAGGCTTTCTGTTCCGGAATGGATGTAGATGTTATTGGGATGAGGCTGATCAGGAAGGAAGTTTTGACTGTGTTTGTGATTGTATTAGGGCTGTTCTTAAGGCTGTTGGATAGAAGGGGGAATAGGATGGGGGTGGAGAGGGTCACTAGAGTTAGGAGTATGAATGTATTTAGGACTAGTGAAAGGTCCATTACTTTCACTTGGATTTGCACCAAGATGAGTGGTTCCTAAGACCATTGGATTACTATTATCCCTTGAAAGTAAGGAGACTGTGGTTTTATACTCAGATGCAAGAGTTAGCAGTTCTCGCTGGTTTCACCTCTCCTCGGCAGGTAAGAAGGGTTTAACTTCTGTTTTTAGAGTCGCGGTGTAATGTTTTGGTTGAAACTATACTTGCATATGGGGATGCCTGAAATTAGTTCAGGTTTGAGGATTAGGAGTAACATGGGGATTGTGTGGAGGGCTATGAGAAGGTGTTCTCGTGTGGAGGAGTTGTGGACTGATGCGATGTGGGATGGAGGGTACCTCGTTGTGTTATTATCAGCATGTAGAGGGTGTATGAGGCGGCAAGTAGGACTGCGGCTCCTGTTAGGATAATCGTAAAGGCGGATCGGTTGAAAAGTGCGATTACAATGGTTAGTTCCGCTATGAGATTCRTTGYTGGGGGAAGAGCTATGTTTGTTAGGTTGGCTAAGAGTCATCAGGCGGCTATGAGTGGCACCTTCTTGGAGCACAATGACCACTAGAGAGTCAAGCAACCCAGAAGTTTGCAGTATGGTCCTTTTCAGCTTCCAAACTGATAAATTCAACCCCTGGGAGARATCTCCTAGAGCAGAAAGGACAACCAGTAAAGGCGCCAAGCTTTAGGGAGTGCCCAGAACTGTAACTTACATTTTACTGTTCAAAAAACCAAAAACCCCAGAGCAAATCTGAACTCTGAAACAGGAGGGAGATGGAAAGGTTTCAGTTTTTCTGTAAAAAAAAAGAAACCTCTGGAGAGTTTGGTAATTCTCCAGAGCAACCAGATGTTGAGAACAAAAGCAATGCAGGTTACTACATGCTGGCTTTGTCACCTAAGAGCTCCCTGCTCCTCCTTCCTTCTGTACCACATTGAGCACTGCCCCAGGAGGCAGTACTTCTGTCAGAGCACAGAGAGCATGCCAGAAGGAGACCCATCCATTTTAATCAGTAATGGGGCCTACAATCTCATTTCCCCAAAACTTTAATACAATGCCTCCTTAAGTGTTTTTTATGGAGCCTTCCAGCATGCCAATATAGTGAGATAGTAAGTGAGTCAGTGTTCTGGAAAGAACCTGAGATGCCCTGCAAAGAAAAGCTCTGCTTCTCAGAAAGCAGGAAAAAAGTTTTAAGTGTTGTTTTAAGAAGAACTGGGCCTAATGACCCCTGCTGTCCTTCTGTGTGCATTGCTGTAGATGCAGAGTCAGGCCTCCACTAACCACCTGAGAACAGGAAGTCTCCCTTTTCTCCTTAATATCACTGTGCTCCCAAAAGGCTCTGCTCCAGCCATTTTTAAAATAATTATCTAGCCAAATCTGCAGAGCAATGAGCTTGTGCATACTTTGTAGTGCAATGGTGGAGGGAGAACCCAAGTCTTCCTGCAGAAGTGATCCCAAGGCACTGAGCAGCTGTTGGCCCTGGATGCAAGGAGCAGCCCTCAGRCACCAGAGTGGGAGCTAAGTTCACTGTTACACAGCTGTAATGCCCCTCCTCCCCTGTAAACTTGTAAAGCATGGAGGCTGATGAGCAACCAGAAGTATACCAGTTAATATTGACTTCCAAAGAGCATCTGCAGCTCCCAGTGTCTGGGTCAGAGAGTGGGTGGCTCATCATGGATCCAGGAAGATGAGTCACCAGCCTCTGCAACAGCCCCTGGCACAGCTGAGCAGATGCACTTCCTGCAGACAGGCTGCAGGATATTTACAAGGAAACATCATAGGCCATACATGYCATGGAGAACTGCAGCAATTTCTGATACAGCACTAGTCAGCAAATTGACATGGGTTGCATCATAAAAGGATGAGTGCTTAAGCTATTTGTGGCTGGCAAACAAGCAGACTTAATGTTGTCAGCAGGTAACTATCACGTGAAATTCAACACAAAAAATTTGGGTAACAAGARCTCATTCCCTCAAGAGAAAGGGGCAGCAAAATATCCAGGTTTGCAGGTGGAGTTTCCAGCACTGTGAAATGTTCCAGCAGCTTCGACTGGCCTCTGTAGAAGGTCTGGCTGAAGTGGAGTCCTAACTGCACAAGGAAGAGTTCAGGCTGGAAACCAACAAGCCTGGCTTTAATAATCACGAAACAYATGCCTATTGGGTCAAGGTTATCAGTGGAGCTAACTGGAGAAGCCAAAAGTAAATCCTCAATTCATTATTTGAGTCAGCAAACAAATCAGAGACATTGAATAGCCTCTCAGAGATTATACCACCAGACAACTGGATAATAAAATCTGAGGCTCAGGATAGAGARGCAAAAGCCAGAAATACAGGCGCTGCAAGTCTCATACCTGAGCTCCCTCTAGCACCAGGTTCTCCTCTCCTCCCAGGTACCAGGGGTTTATTTGCTGGGCCAAGTAATGAAAGGGCTGAGGAAGGCAGAATACAAATTTGCAGAGCCCAACAAGCATTTCTTACCTTGGCATCAGCACTGCTCCAGCAGACCAAGGCTGCCTCTCGAGCTGAGTCAGCTCCAGGCATTGGCATGGCATTAACCCAGCGTGTAACTCCTGCCAAACCTCTGCTAACTGCTTTGAGCCACCTCAAGTATCTAAAAACCCACTGCACTTTTAACCCATAAAATAAATCTCTTTCTGTGCTTTACAGGATACTGTTTACCTGAGGCAATGAAAGCCAGCTCATGGCTGGCCTGTGGACATGCAGAAGAGCACGCTGAAGACAGGGTTAAACCTGTTGGTACCACTGATTAATTTCATCTCCCCCAAAATGTCTATCTGCCACAAGTCTCTCTCTCCATGCACAACTGGGCAAGAGTAACACAATAAAAATATMAAATGTTTTTACTACCCTGTATTTCTAAAATAAGCTTTTACAAGCATTAAGGCAGTTGTTGTGTCCTGTACTCCAGTTTTAAAATAGTTCCTGGCTAAAGCCAGGTGAAGCATTCACTCCAGGGCAACACAGCAACATTAACATTACTCTTGTGTCAGATTACTGGTGACCCTTTATTTAAAGGCAGAAAATACCTTCTCTAGTACTACCCTCTTTGGAAGTAMGGGAAAGAAAACATTCTAAAAATAGAGTGTCAAGTCAAAGGCAAGGACTACAGCAGAACAGAGAAACCAGAAAAGTGAGGCAAAGGTAGGTTTCTATGTGGGAATAACTTTGCCAGGAGATGGAGAGCTATACATACTTTATGCAGAGACAGGGGTATGTTTTCTAAGTTGTTGTGGGATGGTTGCTTCTGCTGCACAGCTGCCCAGCAGTAGGAGTCCACATAAGCAGCTTGTCGCCAGGAGAAGGAGCTGGGTGCAAAACAGCTTATCTGGGCACCTGGGAAAACAAAGCAAAAGTTATTACAGCCTCAAAAGATTTTAAAAAATAGAAGAAAACAAGTTTAGGAAGAAAAGCTCCATTTAATATGTTATGGTACCCAAAGTCATCAGGTTAAGCRATCAGACAAAGCCCAGCAGTTCTGCAGGGAGAAGGGTCCTGAGTTCCCAGTGCCCCCAAAGGCTGTAACTCCCACAGGGATCCATCTAAGGATGTCCCTAAGGGTTGAGACAGCACATTACAACACTTATCTTKTAGGCCTATTTCTGTAAGTCCTGTGGGAAATGTGACCTTTAAGATCTTTCTCACTTGCACTCAAGTCAGGTTGGCCAAAGGGAACTAACAGATACAAAGTGTGACCMCATCAGGCCCGAGGCAACAAATGCCATCGCAGACCATGGTGTCACAACTTCCCAAAAGCACAACCTGCAGCTCACGTGTCTACTGTAACAAGACCTCAAACACCATTCCTGCAGCCCAGCAGCCCTTGCAATGATGGAAGGGCAGGTTTTCCCAGGGTGCTGCCACTTCTGCCTCTGAGACTGCAAATTATTTAGAGCAGTTCAAGTTGTATCTGTGAAAACAAGGATTTCCTCCTGTAATTTTTCGCAGAGAAATTGTGGCCCCAGACACCTCCAAAGGGTGCCAGGCCCCTCCTCATCAGTGCAGTGACGTGCTGTGTCCAAGACTGTGCATAACACTGTCATTCCCATTTACTCCCAGGACCTCTCCCACTGCTCAGGGGCTTCAAATTAAGATCAAGGCCCCAGCTGACAGCAAGAGCAGCTATTTACCAGCCTTAGGGTCAAATTCTGCTCTGGCCAGTCACAGGCACCAGGTGACCCCTCCCACAGCATACTTCAACCAGGAAAAGTGGTTATGGGACATGGAGTACCAGTGGCTCCTCAGGTAACGCCAGTAAAACAGGATGAAGGGGTTCAACTTTCTTTCTGAAGCTTTGATAGTGAAAGCAATCCCCCCAACACAAATACATTTCCACCAGACTTTCATCAATGTTGCAAAGGACAGTCATTTCACCAAATAATACACAGAGTGGATATGGCTCTTCCATGAACATTTCTTCTAAGAGCAACAATTCCAACACTTGCCAATATCAAAAGACCAACAGGGGAAAATGGGCTGTATTTTTTCCCCTGAACACATTCATCTAGGTTATGCTAGTGGAATTGCTGTGTGCTTTATGGGAGTATGTAATACAAGCCTGTATCATTTGTCATGCTTTTTGCTAGTTTAGTTTTCAGAGAATAACAACTTCTTTTGGAAAAGGAGCTAACTGCATTTGCCTTGTACAGCCTCTTTACAATGTGGCATAGTCAAGGAGCTTTATGAATAAAAGCCTTTCCATATGAGTCACTATTATAATTATTTCTAGGGCTGTAGTATCATAAGAACATGGTTTGATCATCATGGTTTGACCTGTCACAAGTCTCTCATGGAAAACAAGTTACTGTTTATCAGAACAGAGCTCATGTGATTTAGCAAAGTTGGCACCACACAAGCACTTGCACTCCCCCAAAGCCTTGGGAGTTTTTGTTTCCCAGATGATTTCCATTAGTTGTGGAAACAAAAGAAATAATATATTGCACAAAAAAAGGGGGCAGAAAGAAAACAAAGAAAAAAGCAGGCATTTAATGTCTGCTCTCCACTGGATAGAGACCATTCATGCCCTGCTCTCATCATTTAACAAATCTCCTGCTGGTGGCTGTGCCCAGTGTGGAGCAGCAAACAAGTGACCCTTTCAAACGATGAGCAATGGAGTGTTCAGAAAGATGCTTTGTCTTATTCATGTTTGTGCATCCACAAAAAGAAACACATCCCATGTGTTCATTCTCATTAACAGTTGGAACACCACTTAAAGTGATGGAGTGTTTAAAAGGCAGAAGCGAGGAAAAAGGCAGGCATGCCTCTTCTCCAAAACTAGTGATGACAAAGGCAGCCAGCCTCCTTCTCCAAACTGTCATGTGCACAGCCTCATACCAGAACAGCCACAGCAATGCCATGCTGCAGCAGAGCAGAGACCATCACTCACAATCCCCAGTGTTCCAGCAGGGACACTGGAAACCTGACTTGGGAGCCAAGCACATAGAGCTCACCCTCAATCAGGGGGACACTCCAGCTGCTGGACTGGTTTTTAACTATCTGATTGCAGTCTTGTTTGTAAACACTTGTTAATTCAAATTACAACTTTGCAGTGACAGTATTAAAGTTAGGACTTATACAGGGAAGATGTTTTTGTGCATCATCTGTACAAAACACAGACCATTACATGCCTCAGAAAATGGTCACCATTTCCCATCTTCTATTTCCTTCCTTCCCTCTCTCCTCCAAAGGAGTAACAGCAGTATATATAGAGAGATAATTTATTTTRTGTTGGACTATTCTGGAGGAAGTTGAAAAGAAAATCTGCAGTTTCTATTAGAGAAATTTGGCACAGGGCTATCACAAACCCACTGTGCACACAGCTATGCACAGGGCTAGTTTATGAGAGCCTAATAGTCCTCTGCTATCACAGGAGCAGCCTCCTGGCTTGGTGACATGAAGCCATTCCTTTCCCTTGCTCCTGCAAGTAATAGCTTGGAAAAAAGAAAAGCAGCTAACAAGCCCATAACAACAGGGAGATAAAAAATACAAGCAAGAAGGATGAGGAATGACAAAGACTGCATTTGTTAAGCAGTTGCCACAACAGTCTTTGGCCAATTTATCATTACTCTTGGCAACGGACTTTTTTTGTAATCATTTCCTGATTAGCTTTGGAGAGGGAGCAATAGGGATTTGTCTTTTACTTTTGCAAAGAAATGAGGATAAAAAAATGCCATTTATGATGGCTGTGCTAAACAGAGATCACCCAAAAGAGCTGCAGAAAGCTAGGCAGCAGCAGGCGTGCAGCCACATATGATGAAATGACACTTTTCCAAGAGTGCTAGGACTACAGATGGGGCTGGTTGCTGGCAGCAGGAATTACTTGCAGGCATGCAGCTCAGTGCAGAGTACAAGGCTGAGTCACTGCAGCCAGTGCACAGCAAGGATGAGCTGTCACCCCACACAGCTGTGGCACCTCTTCATGGGTGCTTTGCCAACAAACTTCCAGCTATTGCCTCCACATCTGTACCAGGAATACCTTTCCTTCTCCTGCAACTGGCTGTTCTGCAGCTCCTATGCAGGAAATCCGTGTATGAGAAGAAACTTTCAGAACCCCAAGGAAATCTCAAATTGACAGGAGAATCCCTGTTCAGTATTGGACTGCTTTGCTGGGTCCAAGGCAGGAGGAGCTGAGGGATCAGCACCCTCTGGCTGCGTCCTTCACAAAAGAGAGGGCAAAGCCAGCAAGCCAGACTGGTTTCCTCTTCAGTGGCTCAAAACCCCTCTGCTGACTTACACATCTAACTAAGAAACTGCAGCTAACAGACAGGACAGTCAAAAATCAATGCTAATCATAGGCTTAACTATTTTTCTTGAACCAGGATCAAATGATTGCAGTTGACAGGATTGAACCCTCAGTAAGTAATTATTTGGGTTCTAATACACCGCAGTTACTGCAAAGAGATTTGCATAGGCTTGGAGGAAAACCTGGCCATTAATTTTCACTATAATTTTCCACAAGGCAAAATGAACTTGCCATGATACCCAAACATCTGATTTCATCTAGCAAGAATTATGCTCCTTAGTAGCCACTAAACAAAAACATAAGCAAGAAAATCAAGGCACACAYAGACAATGCAGACTGCCAGGCACCATCCAACACACATCCTCCACACCAACATTAAAAAATRTTTTAAAGAATAAAAAAAGGAATCCCAATGCATGTCAAGTAGAAGGTTGGGTGAAACAGAATCTGTTGAAGAAGAAAGTATGGAGCAAAAGAGGGCACTGGAGAAAAGAACCTCTTCCCAAAGGTACTTTGGCAATGGAGCAGGAGCAAAATGTAAAGCTCAGGTGATACAATGTTTAAGTGAAGTGGGTCAGAGAAACTAGAAGGTATATTTCTCTCCCTACAGGGCTGCAAGTTACCCCTCAGAGAAGTCTCAAAATCATACAGTGGGAAAAGAGCTGTGTATTTATCAAGCATAGCCTTCAGAGTGATACATTTTTTGATTCATGGGAAACAGGAATTGTGAATTAAATTTCCACCACTGAGATTTCCACCACACCTTTAAACAAAGAGTTTCCCTTCCTCTGAAGGAGAAGCACTACAAAACAGTGGCAATGACCATCTAGMTTCCCTGCCAACATGGGTGGTACCCCAAATCTTAGGCAACACCAGAGGCCCATGATTTTTGCATTTACTCTGGCAGCTAAAGCAGCTTACCATCATTTCCACAGGAAATGTAAAGCTGGCTCTATAGGAATTAAACAGAAAAAATCTCACCAACAGCTGAAGATGCTCACACAATGACAGTTTATAGCTTGATATTAAAGCAAATGTTTTTACAAGCTTGCCGTTGCTGCCCAGGCAGGCCTGTGCCTGATGCTTGTGCTCTTTCCTGAGCACTCCTGACATGCCAAAGAGCAGCACAGCACATCCTGCTGGATCATCCTGCTGGATCTGCACCTCTCTGACAGAAGGTCTCAGCCTGCCTGGCTGCTCTGGGCTGAGGCAATACATTTGCTGTCTCAGTTCTTCACTAACGCCCTGGGATCCCCAGCACCCTGCTGAATCAAAGGCAAGGTGTGCAGCACTCAGCTATTAGCACACAGCCTGCTCCAGCAGCACTGGGACGGGCTTTTCCAGCTSCCAGCCAGCAGCTGCCACAGCAACAGTCTTTGCTTTAATTACACCCAACCCAACTTTAGCTCCCAGCTCTTACCAAGTCACAAGATAGGACTATTTCCTAAGAGCCTCCCCAGGAACTTGTGAACATGAAAGGAGAGGGACATCAGCAGGGAGGACCAAACAGGGGGTAGCAAGAGAAGAAAGGAGCCCAATTCAAGAGTTAAGACTATTTTTTTCAGTATATTTGTTGTGATTTAGTCTCACAGTTGTTTTGGTTTTGTTTTTCTTTTTTAATTTTCTACAYATTTTATTCTCATGACTGCTTCAGACACATGATTAACTTATCTAGAGAGATCCAGGCCCAGCTGGACATGCAGTAAGGGGCACTGATGCCATCGTGGCTCCCACAGAAGCTTCTGGGATGCAGCACCCAGAGCTCCCCAGTAACACCTTTCACTCTGTGTTTTCTACCAGCCAAAGCACCTCAAATCCCACAGGCAGACAACTGCAAGGATGGAAACTAAAAAAAAAAAAAAAAAAA